>VHKM01000156.1:3825000-4128306 GCA_007210695.1 Neogobius melanostomus
ATCCGCGCAGGGCTTTCCTGTGCAGCATGGTCGCGTGTTATAAAGGCAGCGCGCGGAGGAGAGAGCGGCTCAAAGCACGGGCTCGACTTTGGGGATTGTACTTGGAGATTTGCGGGACTACGGCTCACTGAGTAACCTTGGCGTTTTTTGGGTTTTTTTTCGGGAGTGTGTGTGGAGTCAGCTTTTGGAAGAAGAAGAAGGGGGTCCGCGCGTAAAGTGGCACATCGTCGCGGCGAGGAGCGGCATAAACTTACCTGCCACTTTTACAAGCAATTGCAAGAGAACAAAAAAAAAAAAAAGAGCAAACAAAAAAAAGTATTTGCTGCGTTTTGGAGGGGTCTCTCGCGCTCTCCACGCCACTTTTGTTTTTGTTTTCTTCTCCTGACAAGCGCCCCACGACGTTTCTCGCATGAATCTCCTCGACCCCTACCTGAAGATGACGGAGGAACAAGAGAAGTGTCTGTCCGACGCGCCCAGCCCGAGCATGTCCGAGGACTCCGCGGGCTCGCCCTGCCACTCGGGCTCGGGCTCCGACGCGGAGAACACCCGCCCGTCCGAGAACGGGCTGCTCCGGGCCGACGCGCTGCTGGCCGACTTCAAGAAGGACGAGGAGGACAAGTTCCCCGCGTGCATCCGCGAGGCCGTGTCGCAGGTGCTCAAGGGCTACGACTGGACGCTGGTGCCCATGCCCGTGCGCGCGAACGGATCGTCCAAGAACAAGCCGCACGTGAAGAGGCCGATGAACGCCTTCATGGTGTGGGCGCAGGCGGCGCGGAGGAAACTCGCGGACCAGTATCCGCACCTGCACAACGCCGAGCTCAGCAAGACCCTGGGCAAACTCTGGAGGTAAGGCTCAACTTCCATGTAGTTGATTGTAATACGTGCCTTTCATGTCTGCTCGTGTAGAGAAAGTCTGGTGTGTGCCCTAACTGACGTCTTTACGCACAGACTCCTCAATGAGGCTGAGAAGCGCCCGTTTGTGGAGGAGGCTGAGCGGCTCCGCGTGCAGCACAAGAAGGACCACCCGGACTACAAGTACCAGCCCCGCAGGAGGAAGTCTGTGAAGAACGGCCAGGGAGACTCTGAGGATGGCACCGAGCAGACCCACATCTCTCCCAACGCCATCTTCAAAGCCCTGCAGCAGGCCGACTCTCCTGCCTCCAGCCTGGGAGAGGTGCACTCCCCAGGGGAGCACTCCGGTGAGTTAGGCTGCCTTTCACTCTTATGACAGGAGAATTAGGTGGTGCTGGGCCGTATTTTGTTTTTCTTTAAGGGCATTATTAAGAGCAGTCAAATAAGTTATAAATACAATTTGAGAATTGTGAATTTATGTTGTACAACAGTATATAAAATATTGAAGACTATTATGTTGTATTGTAAGAATGTGCATGTGCAGTGTGTCTAGACTTGAGTAAGTGTAGTATTTGTGGCAGTTGAACCAGAGCAAATGTGAATTTATAAGTGCAATATTATGTTCTCCCCTAAGTTTATGAGCATTGTAATGACATCACACACTTTATGGCATAAACTGTGAAATCCACCTAAAAAGTGACAGTTACTTAATCAGCTGTGCTTTTGTCTGTTTTGTTCCGAATAGAGGCTAATAAAATCTTACTTGTTTTTCCATTTTAGGCTCCCAGGGGCCTCCCACTCCCCCCACCACCCCTAAGACTGATGTTAGCTCTGGCAAGATGGACCTAAAGCGTGAAGGGGGGCTGCGCTCCCTGCCCGAGGGCCCAGCTGGGCGCCAGCTCAACATCGACTTCCGTGACGTGGACATTGGCGAGCTGAGCAGTGACGTCATCTCACACATTGAGACCTTTGACGTCAATGAGTTTGACCAGTACCTGCCTCCTAACGGCCACCCTGGCAGCGCCAGCGCAGTGAGCTACACCGGCAGCTACAGCATCAGCGGGGCCCCGGTCAGCCCCGGGGGAGGGGCCTGGCTGTCTAAGAGCCAGGGACAGCAGCACACGCTCACCACACTGGGCAGCAGCAGCTCAGGGGCCAGCACAGACAGCCAGCACAGGACCCAAATCAAGACGGAGCAGCTGAGTCCCAGTCACTACAGCGAGCAGCAGAGCTCCCCCCAACACGCCCCCTTCAGCCCCTTCAGCCTGCAGCACTACAGCCCCCCAGCCTCCTACTCCTCCAGAGCACAGTACGACTACTCTGACAGCGCGGCATCTGCCTACTACAGCCACGCAGGGGCGGGCCAAAGCCCAGGGCTGTACTCCTCCTTCAGCTACATGAGCAGCCCCAGCCAGCGGCCCATGTACACCCCCATCACAGACAACAGCGGGGTGCCCTCCCTCCCCAGAGCAGCCCACAGCACTGGGAGCAGGCGCCTGTGTACACCCAGCTCACCAGGCCCTGAGCCGCTCACCCGCCAGAGGCACAACTGTGAGTCCACACACGTCCAGTGGACGACACATCAGAGCAGCAGCTCATCAGGACGTTTCACTGACTGTATGAACTGGTTTACAACTTCTATACGAGCAGCTCGTGTGGCTCTGCAGTTTTGTCGATGGCATAGACTTTAAAAGACTGGAACCCCAAATCAGACACTTGAACTGGAGGAGGTGGACTGGATTGGCTCACACCGTGCCTTGTTATTGTATCTTGATAGAAGCTATATATATTTTTAGAGAGACTTAAGAGATTCCTCTGTGAGGACTTACGGATTGTTAATATTTGAGTAGGTACTGTGTATGTTTATTGTTTTATCATATGCTGGCAGTTAATGACTTAGGGGTTGGGGGGAGGGATGGGTCATAGGATGATCGCTAAACTATTGCCCAGTATTTAAAAATGTTGCCAACTCTATGTACCATTCTTTTTCTTTGTTGTTATTTATTCCCTCTTTCTGTCAAGAACCAGAAACTTTAGTAATGGGTTGATGCTGGTCAGCGTATCCGTTTCTCGGTACAATGATCTCGTCTCGTCCTGGTGCCATAACGAAATATACGGTTTGTTATGAATCCTCTCCGAATGCGATCGGGGCAATAGTCCTCTCCACCGCCGTGCCTTGGCTCCCGTGTGTTTTTCTTCCGTGCGCCGCAGCTGAGATTACACTTAACCGTCCAACTGCGAGGCTTTGACCGCGACAGGAAGTCACCTTTGCCCTGTGGGTCTGCCATGCCTCCTTCCCCCCACCTCCACAGCGACCAAATCTTATTTATTTATTAGCTTTAATTTTATTTGAAAGTAATTATTGTTGTCTCTTTTTTTTGTGATGCATACTATTCTTTGTAACTAATACTTTACTATTTGTAGAAAGCGTATTATTATTTTTGTTGCATTTCCTGCCCCTGGGGGAACTTAGACCTAAAAGGTACACGCTGTAATCGTTTGTTTTTGGTTTATTTATCTAATCTATCTGTTCCGCGTTATGTTTTTGTCTTCTTTTATCTTGAGCGGCTATCTAACAATGTCTTATTTTGCGAACGGAACTGGAAAATGTTACAGGATTCTGCAAACTTTGACGTTGGCGTGTCCAGTATTCCTCTGCCATGTATTTGTACTGTCTTTTTTTGGAAAGTTTTTGTATACGAATTTGCAATAAAAACTGAAATGACATGCACTCGGGCTCACTGATTAGTGATACGCTGTTTTTTTTTCTGTTTTAACTTTATTTAAATTTTTTTTGTCTCAATGAGACTTCAAAGTCAAAAGCTGAAATTGTATGGTAGCAGTATTAGTTGGGAATGTAGGACAATAGCATCCATGTCACAAAGTCCATTAGTATACAATATTCCTTTTTTATATGAAATGGAGAAAAGTTGATATGCGAGTAGGTGATAGATTTTTAGAGCAGCAGATACATTCATTTTTTCACTGCAGTACTTCAGTTGGTGAAACAAGCATGCAATTTGGCATATATCTTCTCCATAAGCCAATTTCAGAAAATGACAGTTTCAGTTTTTATCATAGGCTGATCATTTTTATTTATTATTTTATTTATTGGTTTATTGGTCGGACAGTGCATGTTAATGAACACACATGGTCTCATGCATGTAAACACGCCACACGGATTGTAGCCTTGGGCTAATTTCCATCCGTCGTCCCCATTCACATCTCAAACACACTCTCATTCATCCTGCCTATGTACATGTTTTAGTGGAGGGAAACCGGAGTACCGGAGGAACCTACGCAGACACGGGAGAACATGCAAACTCCACACAGAAGGCCCGTCAGGTGGGAATCGAACCAGGACCTTCTAGCTGTGAAGCACGAGCGCTAACCGCTGTGCTACGTGCCGCCCATCATTGTTTATGCATTTGCTTTGGCTTTACATACTTAACCATCTATGGAACGTTCTACCTATTCAACTTAAGGGCTCCAAAACTATTAATGCATTTAAGAAAATGTATGAGTTAAACATTATGGAGAAGTATAGAACACTTGAATGAAGATCATTAGACAAGAAGTTGATCGAGGATGTATACTATAATTTTGATTGTTGAAGTTTAAGTTTGTGCTTACATGTTACCATCGTTGGTATAAGAGAAACTGTATAATGTGTCATCTTTGGATATAGTGTCTCAGTTGTAAAAGGGGTTAGGCAAAATAAGTCTTGACTTCAGCCTAAACCCTTCCGGTCAGGCATCATCTAGCACTTAAATTCTGAATGTAGACATTTTTTTCTTATTGTATAATGTATAAGATCTTTGAAAATCATGTGACCTAAGATCTAAATGTTCATAATGATCGAAGCAAAATAAACTACTAACTCTTAACCCCCACCTTAACTGAGTGCATTTTCTCCAGTTCGGTTTCACCCAAATCTAAAAGCTTTTCGATCGGAGCTTACAGCCTATGCGCTGTCGCCCCTTTGTCGCATTTTCGTATTTTTTTTTTTTGGTTGGTTTTGTTTCGTCACTTTTTTTGTTTGTTTTTTCACTTTTGTTGTTGAGTTATTATTGCTTTTCCGGCACGTTTTTGTCGCGCTTTTGTTGAGTTTTCATCCTTGTTTTCGTCGCTATTTTGACGCTTTTTTTTCAAGAAGCTTTTAGATTTGGGTAATGTCGAATGCAGTTTAGGCGGGGGTTAAAGTAACAGGCCACCGTTTTTCCATACTGAGATAATGTTCTTACCTGAGCTTAGACGAGTTGATACTGTACATACCTGTCTGGTCTTTGTGTGTGCGCCGTCAGTCACGCAAAAAGACCAAAGATGTTGTTAGCATTCCTATGGCTCCAAACGGGGGTGAAGTTGGAAGCTACCACGCTCTTCCACGGGCACGCACAAAGACCAGACAGGTACGCATCAACTCGTCTAAGCTCAGGTAAGAACATATCTCAGTATGGAAAAACGGTGGCCTGTTCCTTTAAGAGGTTAAGGTAGAGTCAAGAAGGTGAAAGGATTTGTGTTTAATATTTGATATATAAACAAAGATGGAGTCCAAGATGGCTAACCTTAAAAATGTGTTTCAGGATTCAGTAGGCACAACAAATGTCTGTTATTGAATGTAATCGTTTTGGGAATGACTGTCTGAAAGGATCAGGCTACACATGTCTCTGCTCAATTTAGGTGGTGGTTTATTACATGTATTATTATAAATATGTATATTTACATGTTTTATTTTTTTAAGAGTAAATGTGACTGCACAACCGGGGCACACTGTGACTTCACTGCTGTGTAACTCAGCATGGGCTTCAGTGCCAGCTAATCTTTACTAATGCTGTGCCTAGCTTTACTTTCTGTAGAATAGTAGACGAGTACTTTGTAGTTTAGTTTAGTTTAGTGTCCCAAATGCTGTCTTATTGCCACATATCAATTAGTTGGTAGAAAATAGTTATAGGAAAAAAACTGTAATGGAGATGGGAATGACAACAGGGAAATAACAGGACTAAAACTGAATTATAATACACAGAATATAATATGCCTGTTCCTACGCAAGTCAACGTATGATAAAAATGTCAATGAATTTGAATTTGAATGAATTTGAATTTAATAATTAGAAACAACATTAGATTGGTATTGGAATCTATACCTGAAAGAACTACAGTGTAAACCTGTGATTAATCTCTAACAAATGTACCAAGCTGCTGTGTTATGCATTTAAAGGCTCTTCTTGGTAAATTTTGCTATGTCTAAGTTTAAAGGAACAGGCCACCGTTATTCCATACTGAGATATGTTCTTACCTGAGCTTAGACGAGTTGATACGTACCTGTCTGGTCTTTGTCGCACCTGTGGAAGAGCGTGGTCGCTTCCAACTTCACCCCCGTTTGGAGCCATAGGAATATACTGGGAGAGGCCAAATGCTAACAACATCGTTGGTCTCTTTGCGTGACTGAGGGCACGCACAAAGGACAAAGACAGGTACGCATCAACTCATCTAAGCTCAGGTAAGAACATATCTTAGTATGTAAAAACGGTGACCTGTTCCTTTAAAACTGCTGATTGTATCGTTAATAATCTGTATCTGTTCAGCTCAGGAAGGACTTGTTTATCATTTATTATGTTATGTAAATGTTGAATTGAATATGGGGTAGGCACTTATAAGCGTATTGCTTCAGGCTTCTCCATTTCGAGCATCCACAACTGTATGAATTTTGAAAGACAAAATGAATATAAAAAATAAACTGCTCAAAAATAAACTAAAAACTAAACTGAAACTCTACTAAACTAAACTAAAGCCGAGCTAAGGGTAGGGGGCTCATGTACTTACCTGGATAGTGCACAGATCACACGGGACTTAAGTGGCACTGGAGGATAACCAAACCGCGTTGTATCCCATACATCAATGCGCACGTCAGACTCTTTTTCCATCTTGGACTTATTCATGGACTTTTTTTTTTGACAGAGGGTTTTAGTGAACACTTGGACCAAATGTCATTCTTGTTTCACAAACTGAAGTATTCTTCGACTGCTGCACTATTTGGATAAAAAGTACTCACCTGAATCTGAAGTAAAAGTATGTTGTCATGTTGTCCCCACCCTTCAGCCTGCCCGGAGCAGTGGCCGCGTACAGTACAGCACATCTCCAAAATAATAACCTTTTACGATGACTTCAACATGCATCACAATATAACAAATAGTTTATAAGCCTATCTTACCATCAGCCCTTGGACAAGTATTGCACAGCAGGGGTTCTTAACTGATGGCCCAGGACCCATTTTAATAATATTGGCAAGATCCTCGAGGTAGGGGGTCCTCGGAGTATAAATGAACGGCTCAAGGCTGAACCACTGATTATACTGTGGTGGTTCCTAAAGTGAGGTCCGGGACACTGCAGGAGCCCCAACCACCTTACTACTACTTCTATACGTTTGTTAAGTGGTGACGTCACAGCTCTACTTCCGGGTCCGCAGATGTGCAAGAAACTACAAAAAACTCTTTATTACCACAATCAATATTTCTGAAATTCAACAGAGAGTTACTGAACATACTTATTTATCAGGCCCATTAGCCAAAAATGCTGTACCTACTGCTATAAAAGTAATATTTACCAAAATCGGTACTTCCGGGTTAGCGGTGAAAAATGCTAACGGCGCAGCAGCTACGCTAACCCTGGAAGTACCGACTTTAGTAAATATTACATTTCTAGCAGTAGGTGCGGCATTTTTGGCTAATGAGTCTGAGAAATAAGTAGCTTCAGTAACTCTCTGTTGAGTTTCAGAAATATTGATGGTTGTTTTTTATGTTTCGTTCTCGCATATTTGCCCGTCTGCTAGGACCCGGAAGCGGAAGTCGTGACGTCACACTTAACAAACGTATAAGGGATACCAGAGTAAATCATACTTTAGACACCGATGACCACTTCTCGAGAAATAAACCAACACGGAAAGAATCATGAAAAGAAATATGGTCATACAAATTATAACAATCTACTCTACAAAAAAACAAAACAAAAAGAACGAAGTAATACGTTTTAATAATAATCTGCCAGTGGCCAATTCACTGATGTTTGTTGTTGTAATTTTAAGTGCAAAAAAAAAAACACTCTACAAAGGCAGATTCTTTTTTTCTTTTTACATGGCAGTCATAACTACTCAAATTGAGGTCAAATATTAAAATATTCTTAGTCACTTTGACTCGATCAAGATGTCATTTCTGGCAGTGAGCACGTTGGTTTTACAAATAGACATGAGAAAAGCAAGTCTTGTCCAATTTCTATCCGTTTTGCTGCTCCAATGGCACAAAGCATCTATGAATACGGCTTTGTATAATTTACTACAAATGACATAGAGATGGAAAAGAAACAACAAGTCGTCATAAAGGCTGGTATCGGACTCGCCTATGTCCTACCTTGGTTGAAATCGAATCGAAAAAGCTGCCATCGCACTGACTTCTAGTACTACTCTGTTGCAGGCTAACAGTAATAATAGTGTTCCGACGTACTGATACTTTCACACGAGTGCAGTTTGTGAAGCAATCATCGCAGCTTGTAACGAAGGGGTTAAAAGTAGGAAGGAATTGTATTTATGTTCCCAGAAGCCTTGTTTTCCCGGAGCCTTGTAACTCTTGCGAAGCGTCAGCTGGAGCGACAGGGGGGGGGGAGGGGTCGGCATGGGGGTTAATGGCGGCTGGGGAGCTCTAAAGGGGGCGCACTGCGCAGTAAACCAGTAAAAGCGATGCGCCTAATGAGAGCTGAGCGGAATGGAGAAGTGATGGCACGCGCAGCTTGGTTTGGGGGTTTGCGTTGGACGAAGCGGAGAAAATGTCTTAGGACTTAAAAAAAAAAAACAGTTGACGGTGGAGGACTATTTCATGGACAGTTTTCATGATGAGGGTCAGTTACGCTTTGCGCGGGTGAGGTGCGAGTACAGTTCAGCTCAGGGTTCCAGTTCCAACTTTCAAAACACCGTCAATATGTGGAAACGGGCATATTCTATAAAGCGTGCATTGTAGGGATGTCCAAAGTTTGAACCAAATTGGAACCAGTTTTGTTGGCCTGGTTGACTCTTCCCGAATTGGCCGAACTGCTCATTTGAAGAAAATTTGACTAAGTTTTAACAGAGTGTTTGTGAAGAATGATTTTTTTTTATTTCTGAAACAAAGGGAGCTGTCATATTTGACTTCCTCATGATGAGCCAAAACATGTCACGCCCCACATGTGTCTCTCAAGAAAAGGGAACAATTTGGACACCCCTGCTCCAGCGTGCCACGAGAATTCCTAAGGCTGTCGAAAATCGATTAGGAAACACGCAGAGCATTGCAAAGGCGTACGTTCCGCGATTTCCTGTAAGTCATATTGAGAATGAGGAGTCACGTGCCGAGTTGGGGTGATTTGGGGGGGGCCATGTTGGATGCCGTTTAGGGGCACGCCCTCAGAATTGTACGCATTCCTCATATTCCAGAGCACTTAAATTTTGTGCATTTACATTTTCGGCGGGACAGAGACGGATCTATGAATACGACAACGAAAAGGAAGAAAGTAAAGCAATGCAAAGAGATAAGGCGAAAGAAAAGGGACCTTACAGGAACAAGTTCATACCAAGCGCAAAACAGCGGTATTTGGAGAAGCTTCACATCCAAAACATCGACCCATACGAGCTCCCTGCAGTGGAGACCTGGACCATTTACCTCCATGCACATACATGGACACAGTAAACTACCTTGTATTTGGTGTAAGTTACTACACGACGCAGGAGTTTAAAAGCCACAAGTCTTTGGAAAGTTACGAGACTTTCTGCTGTGGCTGGGTCCAGGACTTGGTCATCTACAAGCCTCCAGCTGGTGAGAACAGCATTGTACTGGCAAAAGTAACTTTCTTTACATGCGTTTTAGTGTGTTGTCATTACATTGCATTTAGCAGACACTTCTTGACCAAAATGATAAAGTAATAAAGTGTGTGTTTCGTAAACACTACATTGTTACGAGATGTTCAATGTGCACAAACATTTCCAGCGTGTTTTGACAGGTCAGAGACTTGCGCTCCTCGATGCTGTGTCCTTTTCTGTAACCTAAAAAACTGTATCCCATTGTTCCTACGTTTTCCATAGCTATCGTGTGAGGTATTGGAGCAGTTTTTAAACGCAGCAGTGACTTCCAGGCGGTAAAACAGTGCGGAATAGCAAGAACCTCCGCTACTAAAGCGTTAACAACACACGTAAACAATGTGTATTGCCGCCGGACGGCTATCATCATGGCAGCGAGGGGGGGATCGGCGGAGGGGCTCTGGGCCGTGACGACAACTCCTCATTCTCAATAGGACAAGAGGTAAGTCAGTTGAGGACTGTGGACGGAGAGGGACTAAATATGCAGTCTTACTAAAACGTGTGATTGAAAGTAGATCTCCAGGCCAACATTACAATGTGAAAGTTGCTTCAGAACACTGTGGGTCCTTTGGATATTGATACTCTAAGCTTATCACATGCTGTGAACCGTATGAACGTTGCTCATCCTAATGGAAATATCTTTGTTGATTCAATTTTTAGGATCAAAATGGCACATCTCTATTCAATCTTTATACTGTTCTATTTGATTGGTATGGCAAGGTTTTATCTGTTAATTGAGGAAGTACACTTTGTCCATCCAGTTTTTTTGCGGCTTACTTTAAGGCTACATTTTCCCCTCTATCTGTGTTTGCGGATCACACTGAGGATGGCGTCCACCGCTCGAGAACTGCTGCAGATACATTTCAATCTGATAAGTATGTTTTCACTCAAGGCATCTCAAGAGCTTATCTGAAACCTCGACGTGTCCGTGGCTCGAGATTCCGTTTTTCGCCGAACATCTTGTCAAAAAAGAACTCCCCATGAACTTCTTAGGCATCAAAACTCTTGACATTTCTTTTTGTTCCGCTCACGACTTTGTTTCAGGGTTTTTGGACCGGGCGAATGACAATATTTGAAAGCCGAATTGAGGATTTCACACAATTGAGCTGTCAAAGTGCTCCGGGCAAACAAAAAGAACCGAACTATGACAAGTATTTACCCCCAAAAAACCCTTCTGACTGCAGCAATTCATATGTTGTCGATTTGAAGAGATGCACATTGCGGGACTTTTCAAACGCGTTTATCGTTAGCCAATATAAAGGCCTCAGCAGGGCAGCTGTATGAAGGGTAACACTGGGCGGTGGTAAAAGTCGAGGTTGGGTAACAACACATTATGATGTGAGCTTTTGGGAAAGTGAAACCAGGCTTAAAGTAAGACAGATTGATGTACGACTTGGTTTGGAATACAGTAAGTTAGTGTAAGCGGATTTTGTGGCTGGTAAATTTGATGTTGCTTGGCTGAGAACAATAAAATGGCAGTGCAGTTGTTTTTTTTAGAACCTTTGCTGGTCTTATTCCAAGACCAGGGACGGCTGGTGTTAATGGGCTAGGTTGGCTAATTGTAATTTTCATTTTATTTTATAGATCATTTTATATTCTAACTAATTGCCTAATGTCAACTAGCAAACACTGGTGGATTATTCGGATATTCGCTTTGTTTTTTATGACTGTGCAATGGGACTTTTGGCTGGTGACACAAGATGAAATGAGGAAGCTGCCGTGTGTTTATGGAGTTTCAAAGAAGCTAAACAGTTGTAAGGACGCGATACTCCTTAATGCTACAGGGGAGTCCATGTTTACACCACACCACATCCGGGTTCAGCACTGTTTAGCAGGAAATAAACGACTCCTTTATGCTCTCATATCATTGTGCTTAGGGTAAACGCATTGTTAGGTAATCATCTGCTGTTTAAATGACGTTATGTAGCTGTTTGGCTTCTGTTTATAAAGTGAACTTTTGCCTTGTTGTTGGTCTGATGCTCTGGGAATAAGAGTTGTCTGTAATGCTAGTTATGTGTGTATTTGCTGATATGTGGTTACATGCTTCTTTTTAGTCTAACAAGCAGCAGTAAATGCAGTAGATCTGATAGTTAAAAAACAACAACAACAAAAACAACACAATCGCCAGCACTGTTAGCATCAGCTTTGTGTGAAAATGGCCCTGTGACGGATTTATTATCTAGTAATGAAATGACTGTTGTTATGTGTTTAGATTAACTGTTAATTGTAATAACCAGATAACAGTCCAAAAAGTGTGTTGTGCTGTGCTAAATATAAAACATTTCATTGACAGTGCAAAGGGGCTAGTTGTTGTTAGCATAATGTTGTTGTTAGCATTAGCCTGACAGCAAAGCGCCACTTTATTCAGTTAAAAGTGGTGAAAAATGTACTTATAAACTCATCCTTGACGAGAACTAGGATGTTAAAAATGTATTTGCAAAGATAGGAATGAGTTTAAACCACAACTAACAGTTAAATCTCTTCTCACTCTTTCAATCGGAATCAGCAATACACTTTTGGCTAATCTTGAAAAAAGTATTTCTGATAAAAAATAAATGAATTCAATATTATTTTAATTCTCAATAGACTTCTGTTCCATGCACAGTGAATGGAATTCACCACTGACCTGTACTGTGAACCGTGAACTGCAAACTTGGAGAATGTTTTATTGTAAGACTTTTTACTTTTGATACTTCTGACAAGAATAATTTTGTCACTGACTGGTAAAACCACAAGCGCAAAGTCTGTTTCTAATGTGTGAATGCATGATATTTCTTGCAGTGTGATGAAACAAGGCTTTTTGGTACCGAAACAGCTCACAGCGGGGTGTCTTCACAGTTAGCTCCCAGCTCTCACTGGTGGGTTGGCAGGGGGAGACTGCCCTAGAATGCACTCAATTTCTCAAAATAACAGCTATCTCACCCGCGCTGTCATAATGTTGTTACGACACTGACATTCTCTTAGTGCAGTTTTGATATTTTCCTTTTTTTGTTTGACCCAGTTCAGTGGCACTAATCAAGAGGAACCATGATTTTATTTTTATTTTTTTGTGACAATATAAAGTACCACATGGACAGTGAGGGAATACCAGGTACTCTGAATGAGTGGTGAGTGAGTGGTCAGTGAATGACGCAGATTGGCTTCAGTCAGTCTACCCCAGGGCTGGCTCAGGTTGATTGGTTTGTGTCCAAACCACTGGTGGTTCGAGCCAATCAATTGGCAGAATTGCTCCGAGTGGGTGGGTTTTACATTTGCTGAAAACACCACTTTCACTTCTTATCAACGCATGTAAATAATACACACAATATATTGTTAATATCTTTGTTGTTAATCTAAGTTTTAATTCCCAGCTGCGATTGGATTGAGCATATAGTGATGGATTTACAACTCTTTACTGGGGGCCGAGTCTTTGGGATCACAATTGTTTAATTGTTTGTTTGATATGGACATAACAATAGAATGGACAAACCATATACATTGTTTTTAGTGTTATAGCAAAACTGCTAATTTGCAACACTTGTCCATAGTATCTGGTTCAAACCGTTCACCTTAAAGAGCCGTTCGAAAGAGCCGGTTGGTCATGACTGTCATATCACTAGAACACATTACCGCTTTTCTAAAAGTCTCTTTTTGTTTGAATATTTTAAATAGGAGCCATTCCAGATTGTTAATACTGGTCTAATGTTATTTGCAATAATCAAATAATACATTATCAATTTAACTTTTACCAGGTTCATTTCACATCCCCCTCAAAGTCGATCATATCTGTATAAAACAAAATAGTGCTTTAGGGAGTCACTACAACAACTGACAATGTACAAGTATGAAAATGTCTTTTCATTAGGCTTTTTGTTACTTGGTCCCTTTTCTATGAGGAGTTTTATTATTATTTTACCACACATCACATTATTAGGACTAATGAGTAAAATAACACATGAGCTCAAGTGATTTATTTATCCAGCAAAGTACAGACTGTACTAACACTCTGAGCCCAATTGGGTTGAGAGTGTTTTGAGTGGTAAGTTTTGGAACTTGCCATTCACAACACTTAAATTGCCTGCTTATCATGACAGATCTTATTGTCTTGAAGTTCAAACTAGGGCTTTGAGGCTTCAGAGGAAATGAGGCCGACAAGGTGCAGCAACAGCAGGCGAGGTAGAGTGACAGAGTAAACAAGCAGATACACGGAGGGATACGTGAGAGGAGACAGGGCGCAGGGTGGTCCCATCTGAGGAAGCCATCAGTGTCAGCGCCCGTGGGTCAAATGACGAGGACGAGCAGCGGGTGCACCCTTGGGTCACATGACGGGGGAATGAGGAAGTAATAAGCGAGAGACAGTTGACGGGTTTATCAGCGTTCGATCTGAAAAGTCAGGTAACGATACTTGGCAGCAAAAAACAAACATCTACAATAACAATGCTGGTCCTACAGCACTATTATGCAATTTGAATCTAAACTGTGAGCCATGTCCCCAACTCCTTTCTAGCACTCACAGACTCTTCAGCTTCTTTGTTCAGTCTCATTAGTGTTATTGTCAATACCACATGTATAGCTCATCAAAGGATCAATGTTGTGTTACTGTCATTACAAGGCAACATTATATACAATACAATATCAAAATGTGTACAATAGGGGGCAGAAGAGGGAAGGAAGGGGAGAGTTCAGCTTCCTAATAGCTTGGTAGATGAAGCTGTCCTTCAGTCAACGGTCTTCTCCCTGATGGCTTTTCAATAAACAAAATACAATTATTTTGTTGCTGTGACAAATCAGCCATGCTTTCATCATTGAGAAGAAAATCACACATAAATATAATTCGGCCATTGGTTCTCGAGTAGAATTGACCATCACAATATGGCCGCCAGACCTGGACAATAGTTTCGACGGATTAGTAAAGCAACGTCCTATCAAGAGTTTTATTACAACAATAACTTTGGCAGGACTGAAGAGACTGGGAGCTGGATCTCCTTCTTCTGAAATAAGCCTATCCGCTCAGTCACAAGAAAGTTGTGTCAAACGGGCCCTGTCCAGATCATTGTTGTTGAGTCAAAAACCCAACAGCCACACACATCCCACAGTGAAGAGCGCTGTGCAGCTTGGATGGCCTTCAAAAGCAGAACAGACGGTTTGTGTAGATGAGACAAAAGAAAACTCTTGCCTGGTTTAACCCGCTCTCTCCACTCACCGGTTCTTACATAAGCCAGTGCTGAGACTGAGGCTGTGTTTTTTTGTTGTTGTGGCAAGTTCACCCAAGAACACGACCGAACAATTAATATTCTCCACCAACTCCTCTTTGAGAATGTGCCCCCCCTCTCCCGCAATCATGGGTGGTCTTTTCACATGCAAAGTAGAGTACAAAGTCTCAGCCATGGTTACACTGTGAAAGCTTCGACAAACGAACAGATGGCTGGGACAACGTACGGTCAAACACGGCCAGATGAATGCACGAGGGCAGAGAGAACCCGCGTTTCATAAACTTAGAACTGTGTGAGGGCAGAGGTGATGATGAGTTTTAGAAATATGCGTTGTGTACTTTAACCTGAGGAATATAAAGTGAAAAACAATACAATACAAGTAATACAAAAAAATGTACGCTACCATGAGCAGGTACAAGGCAAAACATAACTTAACATGGCTGGGTTTGTAATAGCTTTTCTTCTGTACTGGAAATTTTTGAAGAAATGTGGGTGGAACCAATAACCGAATGATGTTGTTTCTGTACAAATCTGTACAAATTCAGCCTGCCGCAGAAAGATTGGTGGTTGCTAACGAAGCCTTCTGTGGTGAGAGGTGATACTCGCATACTAAGGGAGTTCTTGACGCCACTACAAAATGGTACGGCCATGGTAAAAAAAAACAGTTGCCAAGAAATCTTTAACATCCAAAGGTTTTCAGGAAGTTGAAACAGGGCCTACACTGTCTTCCTCTGGTGCTGATTTGCTGGACAAAGTTGTGCTGTGACGTTCCATTGGTCCAGAATAACCCTGTACAGATGATGGCTTAAAGGTTTTTGTGCGTATTTTACCTTTCAGTGACCCGGCGGCTGTATGGGTGGTTAGCACTTTACTCTCCCTCACGACGGCCTTTAGGACACTCCTGGACTAATTGTTTGGACACTGGTCAATTGTTTTTATGCACGAGTAAAAAATAACTGTTTTCAGCCTGGATTTGAACATTGTCAGAGTTGAGGCCTGTCTCACATCCTCATGAAGTCTTGCATGAAACTGAAACGCAGACTCACCGTGTTTATTATTGACTCTGGGAACCACCAGGAGACCCCTCCCTGAAGTTCTCAGGGCCCGAGATGGTTCATACAGCTCTAACATGTCAGAGATGGACTTTGGTGCTAAACATGAAAAGACTTGTACACAAGCAGAGCTGTTTTAAATTCTATTCTCTGAGTGACAGGAAGCCAGTGCAGAGACCGGAGCACTGGACTAATATGGTCGTATTTCCTGGTTCTTGTCAGGACTCGAGCAGCAGCGTTCTGGATGTACTGCAGCTCTAACAGCTCGTTTAGAAAGGCCAGTGAGCAGCTGTTACAGTAGTCTAACCTGCTGGAGACAAATGCATGGATGAGTCTCTCTAAGTCTGGTTTTGACACTATTCCTCTGATCTTAGCAATGTTTTTCAGATGGTAAAAAGCTCATGATGTTACTAGTAGATGATGATTAGTCCTAGATTTTAAACCTGATTTTTTGGTTTTAGAGTGAGAGACTCAAGGTGACTGATAACACTTTGTCTTTGCGTCTGTGGGCCAAAAACAATGATCTCAGTTTAGTTGGAGAAAGTTGTTTTGCATCCCCTAGTAAAAAAACCCAACTGGTTTATTTCAAATGGATGTCTTTTCTGCTTGGGACATTTTCCTTGTGCTTGTTTGTTTACCACCGAAGCAAACACGCTCCCATAACTTAGTATTAGCTGTGTTGTGGTCTGGGTGCCCGCGCGCTTACTGCCACGGGCCTTAATGAAACAATGACTTTAATTGCGCTTGTGTCTGCCATCCAGCAACAACATGGGGCAATGAGAGGCACCACGTGAGGCTCGCGCCGCTAACCAACTCATTACACAAAACAATGGAGGAGCCGCATTGTTTTTTGTTGTTGTTTTTTTGGTTTTTTTTGCTGAGAGGTTAAAAAATATGGACGTAAAGACCGGGGTTTATGGCGCTTATGGGTGGCTTTTACTGCGACCCAGCGCAATCACGGCTCAGGCCAAAACAAAACACAGCTACAAGGGGGCGGTTAAAGCTGCATATAGGGATAACTGTATGGATGTGTGAAGTTAGAGGGGAACCTTTAAAGGTTCTATGCATAGTTTGGGCATTTTACTTTGGGAAACATTCGAGATAATCTTGCATTTGTAGTGTTGTATAGCTAAAAATAATGCCCATGGCTATGACTTACTGTAATTATCTTACACAGAATAGTAGAAGCATAAGAGGTTTTGTGCTGAGGAGTGAAGCGGTTAACAATACAGCAGCTAGCCTTGAGGTTAGTTGGCAAGATGATTTGATTTGTGTTTAGACTGTCATGCTGTCTTATCAAATGATGAGTAATAATCCCCAATCCTCCTCATACACTTGAAAAACAACAACTCAGAGGTAGAACAGGTCCTAAACCAAACACTGCCGTTCAAACGTTCAAGGTCACCTAGACAATTTTACGTTTTCCATCAAATCTCGTATGGAATAGCCTTCATTTCTCAGAACAAGAATAAACTGTCGAGTTTCAGAAGAAAGCTCACCTTTTCTAACCATTTAGAGAGAATAAAGGAACTCGCAAATGCTGATTCTCCAGATACCCAACTAGCAGGAAGACCGGTTTGATAGCTTCTCTAACCAGCACAACAGTTGTCAACCACACGATCACAATTGCACAAGGGTTTAGTAATCATCAGCATCAACAAGATTGGAATAGTCAAGTACCCGTCTAGACTGTATTTCTAAAGAATTTAATGTTACCCTCATTGGAAAAAACAACAACAGTGCTTTTCTTTAAAAAGATTAGTACATTTTAAGTGACAGCAAATGTTTGAAAAGTAGTGAACATTATCGTTCAGTCCAAAGTCAGCTTTATAGTCGATTCTACCACTTGTAAATACAGACAATTAAATATGGCCTTCCTGTCAAACCCTCAAAAAACATGAAGTAACACTTTTACAAAAAAGTAAACACAACAGGGGCCAGCAGATGGAGAGAAGAGGCGAGTTCAGCTTGGTAGATAGACTTGTCCTTCTGTTAGCTGGACCTGGCACGGATCTAGACTCCAGGACTGAAGAGGCTGTGAGATGGGCTTTGGTATCTCCCTCCTGGTTTACTCTGTCCGCTTTGCCGCAGGAAAGGTATAGTCAAACGGGCCCCGGCCTGATCATTGTTGACAAAAACACGCAACACAATCCACGGAAAAGAGTGTATCCAGTTTGATACCCAAAGAGCTACGACGGCCCTGATGGCTTGTGTTAGTTAGTACTTCCTGCCGTACAAAAACAAGAAACTGTACCATTCGAGCATCACTGAAGCACCCCCTCCAGGTTCTGCTTTGCGTCTCCTCGCTCTATCTCTGCCTCATTTGTCTCTTTCAGTGTCTCGGTAATACTATATCATCCCTTATCTCAGCTGCTTTGTCACACATCCTCATTTGTAATTTCCCTTTCACACTCACATGCAGTCTGCCGGTGTCCGCGTGCACAGACCCGGCGTGTAAAACAGATAGCCCCGCCTAGCCCCGGGGACAGAGCGTATCCATCATCGAGGCTTATCTGTGCTCCGAGCTGGGGGGTTCAACACGCACTCAGAACATGGAGACTTAATCGAATGAATGTGTGTGAGGGAAGCAATGCAGATATATGAGAAGGTTGAATTTAAATGGCAGGTGAAAACATAAATCTTCTCATGCAGTGGTCAATGTTGAGATTGAGACTAGTGTTCGTCAGAGTAAAAGAATAGATCAAACTCACCCTTTGCCATGTCTATTTTATTACGATTTGTCGAGTATCGCTTCGGAAGGTTTCAGGAAATCACGACAACATCGAGGCGACCGAGATGACTCTGTAATCCAGATATTTCCTTTTTCGAAGGAGAGGAGCGGCAAAAAAACAGCGGCGATAGACTTGCACAGACGTTAAAAACTTTAGGACCCGTTTTCTAAAAGTGAGGTTTTCATAACACTAGCAACATCTCCATTTATGGGCTGTTTCCACTGGCAGGCCCTACCCGGCCCAGTGCCTGGTCAGCCTGTTGTTTATTTGTTTATTTATTTGGATCCCCATTAGCTGTCTCCAAATGTTGGGCGAGCATCTCCACTGCCAAAGGGCCAAAGTGGTCTGATCAGGCATACGTTTTGGGACCGACCTCTAACTGTGACTAACGTGACGTGAACAGATTGCTGGCGTCTGATTGGCCAACGAGAGAGAGGACAGCCCTCACTATTAACATGCAGGTCACATGGATTTTATATTTCTCAGCATCAAACTGCTGTTGAAAAGGGTGATTTTACCGATGTTAGCATTTAGACGCTGTTAGCACAACTTTAGCTGGTGGTAGCCTTTAGCTTACCTTCGTAGTTCTTTTAGCTGCTTCTTTCCTCTTGTATTTGCCTTGGCACCTGTGAATATTTCCCTAACCCCCACCAAAAGGCAGCATTTGTCCACATTGTTCTCATCGCAGCTTACAAAACTTTTCATGACGTTCTGTTGTTGCTTCGGTACAGTGTGCGCATCTGTGGGAGCGCCGGCCTCGTGTGTACTATATGTGACAAGGCGAGTACATAGATCGAGGCATGCGCGTTATATGGAACCGCAGCTTTAGTGGCTCCTTCAGACTCCAAACTTTCTGGTTTTGTACTGTATTATTTATTATATTATATTGTATATTAAGTTTTTCAGAGGGATTTTTTTATATCTAATTCCTAGCTGATTTTTTGACTTGATACTGATGTTGTTGTAAAGAAAACCTCATGAGAAAACAGGCTAAAGTTTTGTAACGTCTGCGAACCTTTGCCGCTGCCTTTTCTCAGCAAAGAAGTAGTAGTAAATAGAGTCGCCTTTCATGCTACATGTATGTGTACTGTATGTGTATATGTTGTCTGTATATGTTATATTCTATTGTCATGTTCGTTGTATATGTGTATGTGTGTGTGTGCACTTCTGTGTTTGTCTTCATTGTTGCACAGCTTTGATGTAATATCTGTTAAGAAATGTTTAAGACCCCAGGAAGAATAGCTACTGCTTCATTTCAGTAGCTAATGGGGATCTAAATAAACAAACAAACACATGTCTACCAAACATATCAACAAGTGTCAATGGATTAAGCTTGTGAAGGCCACTGGAGTGCCACGCTGTCGTAATGATTTCTTCCAAACTCCGACGCAAGAGTTAACAAATCTCAAAATAAGCATCATAAAGGGTGAATTTGGGCAATTTTCTACACTGACATTAAAACTGAGGGAGAAAACGGGCTAAAAACGCATGAGAATCAGGAGCAGTGGGACCCAGTGAGTGGGAGACGAAGAATCACAGTCAAAGCAGTGATGCGTTTTGCCAGAGCAGTAGCTTCTGGTTTAGCGTTTGCTGCTAACAGATCTGGACTGATGGAAATACCAGTCCGCTCCGCTCTTTCATCATATTGCATCATGCGGCGATATTACCGTCTCTCTAATGCAGGCTGAGTGCGTGAATAATAGCCCTGCTGCGGGCCGGGGAGGTGTGTTTGTAGTGGAAGTGCACTGGGATCTGGACTGGCCATTTATCATCAAGTAACCGTGTGGGGGGGAAATATGTAGCGGTGGTTCTAGGATGTTGCAATCTTCCGTCGTGATGATGCACTGTGGTGGGACTAAAAACATGAGGGAGACAGGACTTTAATTTGCTCCAAGGTCTTGTGAGTTGAATCAAATGGTGGACCATGGCCTGCAAGTGTAATGATTGCTACGCTTTGCAGCAGACGTCTCTTGTTCAATTGGACAGGAAGGACTAAAACAAAACAAAATATTAAAAGAGCATTATGCAACTTTGTATGTGAATAAAAAGTTGATAGTTGTGCCTATTTGACCTTGTAGTGACCCAGCGGCTGTATGAGTGGTCAGCATGGCGCCTTTACTTTCCATCACAGTGGTCTCTACAACGCTCCAGGATCAATTGTTTTGTAGTTTTCTGCTGAGAGGGTCCATCAGAAGTGAAAACCTTCCAAACAATTGATCCTGGAGCGTCCTTTAAATGATAATATATATGTGTGTTTTTCTTTTTACTTTTCAGATTTGTACATAACATGTTAAAACCGTTTAGACTACCAGGGGTCTCCAACCTTTTTTACCCGGCGAGCTACTTTTACACAACAAGAACGTCGGAGAGCTACTTATGCTTCAAAAACACTTGTGTAAAATGCGACTTAGGTGGTCTGCACCCAGGAGAATTAGTTGACAAGATGGTATTTCATGACTTCAGTTTAGTCCTTATACTTTACAATATTGACCCAACTGTTTGTAGATTGTGTTCAGCATGTTCAGAACAAACAAAAAATGCATCTAAAATTTGAGTTATCACGCGTATAGAAATGTAGAAAGTCTTTGGCGAGCTACCTGGAAAGGCCTGGCGAGCTACTGGTTGGAGATCCCTGGACTAGACAGACTGTTTTCTTTTTTTAAATTATTAGCTCTACTATAGTTGTGGGTAACAGAGTAATTACTCTTAACACAAATATAGACACAACACTTTTGTTTATGCTCACCTTTGTCTTACGCTGAACTCAAAGACATGAAACATTGTCTATATACGCACATTTTCGTCAAATATCGTTCACAAATTGGTCTGAAACTCTCAGCATGAATATTGCACAGCTGTGTCTTTATTATTTTAGTTTTTCAGTTTTGCTTTAATGGAGTGGTCTGGGGCATCAGAAAACCAGTCAGTATCTTGGTGACCACCATTTCAACCTGAAAAGACTCACAGAGACTGAATGTGTTAGGAAGTTTTTTGAACATGGCTCATGATTGACAATATGGGATACATGGCGAAGAGAGATGATAGCCAGAATCTAACCCCCGGAGCCCGGACACTGGTGGTGGTAGGAAGAGACCCGGGGCGGCCGGTCGACGCGACGAGCAAAGCCGAGGAGAGGCCAGGCGGAGGAGGGGCGCAGCACGGCTGGGAAACGGCCGAGTGATTGACCAGGGAGCTTAAGAAGGGGATCCTGGGTGATGAATGGCTGAAGCAGGATGAGCAGCTGCGGTGATTGGCTGACTCAAAGGTGCGGCTCGAGATGGGGCTGTGATTGGATGATTGGATAGTAAAGGCTGCAGGTAGGTCTTCCAGGTTGAATTTGCGCTGAAGCTTCATTTGTCACACACAGTGCAGCACATCTCCTGCATGAAGTTGAACAGATCATTGATTGTGGAATGTTGAATGTCGGTCGGCTCCTCTTCAAAGTTGCTGGATATTGGCAGGAACTGGAACACCGTCGTATATGCTGATCCATAGCATCCCAAACATGCTCAGTGGTGACATGTCCTTGCCACATGAGTATTATCACACTGCGACATGAGGTGATGGTCGTGGATGAATGGCACAACAATGAGCCTCAGGATCTCGTCACGATATCTCTGTGCATTCCAAATAAAATGAAAACCAGCATTGTGTCCTTTTATTGTGGCCAGCCTAACCTTTGAGTTGGTTTGGATTCTCTTGACAAAGGAGTCCATGTCCACACTAACACAGGTTTAGAGAGATTTGTGAACAGTATTTAAGAGAAGTTGGTGTACTGTGTATGTACAAAATGTGCTATATCTTTGAGTTCAGCTCTTGAAGTAAAAACAATAAAGCCGTGCTTGTATTTTTGTTCAGTGTAGTCGTAATTAAAAACAAGTTTGCATTAATTCCAACAAACGTTCTTTTCAAATGAAAGCAACATATTCTGTATGCACGCACGGACTTCTGACTCCTATAGGTAAACCATTTTCCATCTCTAACATATGTGTCCACGCATCACAGCCCATAAATTTCCTCCGCCGATGCCTCCTCCATTATGTTCTTGGCCCTTACTACAGACCGTGCAGTCTTAGTATAATCCCCCATAGTGATTACAGGTACGACTGGAGCTGAATGGGCCCGCATTAGGAAACTCAAAATCAGCTACTTACCTGACATGTAATATTTTTCCGAACAATATATCTGTCATAATTAATGTCAACTTGGGAAGTCAGACCTATTCTTCCAGGCCCTATGTTGTTATAGGCTCACATTATCGCTAATACTAGGCTCGCGTGGGCTTACTCAACCTGGTACATTGTATTCAAGCCGGCAGCGATTGGAAAATCTCAATTTGTCTGTAACCATTTGGAGACTTAAGATGTTTGTGCACAAAGCCATTTATTTACGAACGCGGAGTGGGTGAGGTGTCTAGCCCAAGGACACAACAATGGAATAAACTGGTTGCAATTGGAACTTCTTAAATGAAGGGATTTGTTGTTGTTGATCATTTCATTGTTTATGTATGTCAGGGAAAGTGCATATCAATGTATATTTCTGTTATTTAAGGTTATTTTTTTCATCTGTCATCTTGTGACAGGCGTTAGCATAAACATTACCAAGATATAACTTTCCAAGATACAGTATAAAGTAAAAATATAGAGTTTTCAGCTCCTTTTGCTGCAACTTTCCGACGACAGGATTTGCATGATGGATGTCCATCAGAGACAACAACATCCTGACTTAAGTTTTTTTTTTTTTTTTTTTTTTTGGGGTGGCTGTAACTCTGGAGGAGAGCGTCCTTCTGCCTCGCTCAACTATAGGTGAGTTTACACGGCGTTTGTGGCGTGCAGCGGTCAGTATGTCAGCGTGAACCGTGGCTTCTAAATTCTTATGGTTAACCTACCGTGTCCTTTTATAATCATGGTAATCGTAAAGCCGGTTAATCTTGACATCCACTACACTGGAAAAAATATAAGGAAATCCAGCTTGGATTTTTTGTTTGTTATAGGGCCATCATGCTTGATCTTGAGACTGCCAAAGCAATGTGGAGAAATAATTTGTGGCTAAACTTTCTGGTAAACCAGCCCGGCGGGGAGGTCCGTGTGTACAAACAGATTGTTTTTTTTTGGCAAACGAATAGGATTACTACTTCCCACTTCTGTGTGTCTTTTGCTCAAAAAAGGGAACATTTCTTTTCTTCGCACATGTTCGCAGGTGACGAGCTGAAGCGTTAGCATGAGTGAGTGTCCATGAACGTGACAGTGCGAAGGGGAGGGCAGTTCTGATAAGCCCAGGAGCACGGAGGGAGGGGAGAGTCCAGGGGCCGGGAGCACTGACCTGAGTGGGAGAGTCCAGACCACGACACCCGCCAGCTATGATATGTCACTCATACCGGGAGGTCGGCGATGCTTTCTCTGTGAAAGGAACTGAATGCAGGATGTACTCACGAAGAACAGAAAAGGTATAGCCTCTTTGCCGACTGCCCTAATCTAGCAACTGTTCAAAAAGAGAGACAACTCAGGTAAAGAGCAAGAGCTTCGTATTTGGTGTCTGGTTGGATTCGTTTTCTTAGCCATTCATAGCAGTTGTTTCTGTATGCTTAACAAACCTGAAATGAATAACTTTCCTTAGTGTACTTACTTACTTAGTGGGTAACTCTCATCTACAGTAGCAACAAGGTGAGTTTGACAGGATGGTCCTATGACAGTGCTTAGAGTTAGAGTTGCACAATTAATTTGAATAGTTCAAACAATTAGCCTAACAGTATGTGTAATATGTGCCATCATTCCACAAACAACAACAACAACCCTGTCGCCATGAAGTATAATGTCTGAAACAAGCTAAGCCTGTAGTGGTTTTGACATGTGCATAATATAATCGAGGATGAAAACATTACAATAAAAACATTTGTAAAAAGACAAGAAGAACTGAGAGATTCGAATTGGACTGCGGCGAAGTGGTTCCCACCTTTTTGTCCATGTACAATTTAAAGTGCATATGACACATTAGACACATTTTTTGCTAAAACATAGTTAACACAATTATATCTAAGAAATGTTTAAAGATTTTACTCAACTTTCTTTAGTTTGACCTATTTTGGATGTTTATAGTTCACTTCCTTATTGGACACTGACAGGAAGTGACATAGATAAAGGCAAACAATTTTAAACTGTTGCCTTGCCAACCATGCTATGAGTGTGTCAAACTACCATGGAACTTTACCTCTATCTATGTCACTTCCTGTCAGTAGCTTAAAGGCACTAGATGGAAGTTGCCATTTTTTAACTCGCCACCGCACCTCAGGTCTTACGGGTAACTGCAGTCTCTATGTCAAACTCGTGCATGACGATGGAGATACAGTAGTTGCTATTTCGGCCCGAAATACCAACTTTTTGAGTGACAGTGCAGGCTTTTACCAGCATTTGTGGTGAATAGGTCTGGGCTCATCCTACACATTAGGACATTGATGGAGAATTTTTAAATTCCGTCTAGTCCCTGTAATTTAATTTAAAGAATAATGGATTTCTATGTTCATGGTATCCAGCTAAATGGATTATTCTTATTGCCTTTTTCTGAACTTTAAACAATGGGTCAAGATTACTTTTATACGCATTTCCCCTGATCTCTACACAATATGTTAAATGGGGAAGGATAAGTGAACAGTATATAATATATAGAGCTTTGTTATCAATTATATATTTGGATTTATTCATTAGGGCTAAAATCTTGGCAACTTTAGTTTTAATTTTATGATGTGAGGTTTCCAGCTGATTTTATGATCGAGTGTTACACCAAGAAATGTATGTTCATAGACTCTTTCAATAGTTTCGTTGCCAATTTTAACTGGTAATTGTACATTCATTACACGATTTCCAAAGAACATTGCTTTGGTTTTCGTAATGTTTAGAGACAATTTGTTTACGCAGAACCAATCTTTCAATTTATCCATTTCTTCTGTAATCTCGATCACCATTTGCTGTAAGTCTGCACCTGAGAGTATGATTGTTGTATCGTCTGCAAAAAGGACCAGTTTAAGCTTCTTGGAACCAAGTACAAATCATTGATATATAATAAAAATAGTTTAGGTCCCAGCACCGATCCCTGGGGACACCACACACTAGGGTATCACACATGGATCTGCACTGCCCCATTGAACATACTGTTTACAGTTGTTAAGTAGGATTCAATCCAGTTGAAAGCAGTATCTCTTATCCCATATTTTTGTAGTTTGTTCAGGAGTATATTGTGATCCATATTGTCGAAAGCCTTTTTAATAACTTTCGGTCATTCACTCCAAGTATACCCAACCTCAAGGCTCCTGATAACTACTTTCAGATTAGAAGAGTGAAGCTAATATAAGCTCAAATGCAAAAAAAAAAACTGAAATAAGTTGTACTTTTTCTTAACTTTTTAGGCAAAACTATTGACATAGTTTACTCTGCAACTTGACCTTTATTCTATGTTGTTTTTAATTACGATCTTTATTTGATACAGTGTCTCGAAATCGTTCTGGAACCACTACTCTAAGGGTATGCTATTTTCTGTGGATGCTATGGATTTCAAATATGGATAGGATGGTTTTGTGTTCCCCCTACGATGCAATAAAATGCATGAAATAGAGATGAAAGCACTTGGGGAGGAGAGAAGAAACGATCAAAGTGAACAAGAACTTAAAGGGGGGTATTATGTAAAATCGACTTTTTCAAGCTTTATATCATGTTATTATGTCATTCCCTCATTAAACACATGCCTGGAGTGTTGCCTTGGCTCATTCACATATTTTTGAGTAATCAGTAAAAACTTAGACGGCAGCCATTTTAGGTGTAGCTATGCCTCAGTCCTCCTAGGAACGCCCCCACCTCCTGGAGACGCCTCTGGACCTTTTGTCACCAGCCAAGCCACCAACCACTGCTCCTCAGCTCAGCAGAGCCCCCTCCCCGCACAGTGTTGTTGTTTAAATGCCACAGCAGTGTGCTGAAGGGGGCGTGTCGGAAAGCTTCTTAAAGAGACAGAGGCCTATTTCAAGACGTTCAGTACAGCCATTTTGAGAGAGCAATTTTATTCAAGGCAGTTATTTTAATTTACTGCATATACAGACCACAGAAGGTTACGTCATCATTGTAGTATGCTATAGACTGGTGCTATGTGATTGAAAAAGCATAATACCCCCCCTTTAAAACCGCATACTCCAAGACTCCAACAAATAAAGCAACGTCTACTTTTAGATGACAGGATGGATGGCTTTACTTGAGAGTCTGGCTCTCCTCAAAACATGCACAAAACGTTCCTTCTTGGCCAACGGGCTTTGTTCGAAAATGTCGATTTGCAAATTTTCGACGAAGCTCTGAAAACCCTCTCAGTTGTTCAATCTGTTATGGGAAATCGAGCGTGTTCTTCCAAAGCAAACTCGCTCTTACAAGTCTCTGCTGAAGTTGTCCGTGCCTAAAACAGCGTTTTAGCAGACTCTACTCTTCTCTCTCCCCCCATGCTCCAAGGCTTCCATAATTATCCCGTTATTACCGTCGGGCTTCTGGACAGGGGGTGTGAAGAGAGAAGAGGGCCGCCAACTCGCTGTTAGCGTGGCCTCCAAAAAAGCGAGTCAGCTGTCAAAACAAAGATCGGCATCGGAGAAGAGACGACTACAGGAATTTTGACTTCTCTTCAGCTCTTCTGCCTTTCTCCCTGCATCTCTATCCTCCCCCTGTCTCCCTGCACAGCAAAAATGACTCTAAAAATAAGTCGCACTCTCTTCAAATGAAATAATTGACCTTGATTCGAGCAGGTAAGTCAAATGAAGCTAAGGTTTACAAGATAGTGAATGACAACAAACACATTTCATTCTCTTTCTATCCCTTCCATCTTTTTTTCAGTTCTCCACCTCCTCTTCCTCCTCCTCCTCCTCTTTCTTCCCTTCCTCTTCTTCCTCCGTCAGGAAACCCCCAGCGGTTCGCGGGGGAAACCAGATCTCTCATCTCTTGCGCTCCTGCGTGCAGCGCTGGGACGTCCCGCGCTCATTATCCGCCTCATTATCCCCCGTAGTTATTCCCCAACACAAACAGTCCTCTACACTCCTTTCTTGTCTTCCCCTTTCCGTTTCTTCTTAGAGATTCTTAACCTTTTCCTTTTCTTTTGTTATTTCTTTCAGTGGGCCCTCGCTCGATATTATTCACGATATTCTTCCCTCGCTCGATATTCTTCACAAAGCTGCCCCTATTATATACCAAATCAGTCTGAGTGGGCGGCTTGTGGTGGAGTGGGGTTGGCGCGTTCGATGAGACCTAAACCTATTTCCTACTCCGATCCCACTGATGTGGCTGGTTGCGACAAGAATGGCCAAACATTTTTTACAAAATGATAAATAACCAGCAGTAGAGATTGAGTTGAGTTGAGTCGAGGCAGGGCCAGGAAAACATTCTTTGGGTTTTCAGGTTTTGGTTCAGG
The DNA here is from genome assembly GCA_007210695.1 of Neogobius melanostomus. Classification (NCBI taxonomy): domain Eukaryota; kingdom Metazoa; phylum Chordata; class Actinopteri; order Gobiiformes; family Gobiidae; genus Neogobius; species Neogobius melanostomus. The sequence goes on from VHKM01000156.1 coordinate 3,853,129, forward strand.
TTGGTCTCAAACATGCAAGCTTTCATCAGGCGGCATAAAAAAAACCACTGTAGTCTTACACAATAATATCTTTTATTATGGATTTCATGAAATAAACGTCTCTCTATGGATATACTTGGGAAATTGCAACAGTGAAGATCGTTCTCTCATAGTCCATTAAGAGTTTCTACATTTACAGAAGCACCCATAGGCACCCCTTTAGGTGACGCTTTAGATTACAGCCCGCAAGTTCCACGTGTAGGTACAAGGAACAAGCGAGTAATTACACATGTTAGTACAGGTAATCACCCCATTAATGTGCAAGGCGTTCAAAGTGGAACAACTGTATACAATGTGTAATAAAGGTGAACAAGGTGTTAACAAAGGTGTACAATGTGTAATAAAGATGTACGCGAGTTTTGGCCATAGTTTCATAAATTGGGGAAATTTACCGCATAGCTAATGGACAAATGCAGGGTTTATACAGACGGAAGCATGTGAAATGTAATACTTTCTACTGCAAACTGCAAAAAAAAAACAACAACATTTTTTTAAAGAGGGGGTATTATGCTTTTTTTCAATCACATAGCACCAGTCTATAGCATACTACAATGATGACGTAACCTTCTGTTGGTCTGTATATGCAGTAAATTAAAATAACTGCCTTGAATAAAATTGCTCTCTCAAAATGGCTGTACTGAACGTCTTGAAATAGGCCTCTGTCTCTTTAAGAAGCTTCCCGACACGCCCCCTTCAGCACACTGCTGTGGCATTTAAACAACAACACTGTGAGGTGGGGGCGTTCCTAGGAGGACTGAGCATAGCTACACCTAAAATGGCTGCCGTCTAAGTTTTTACTGATTACTCAAAAATATGTGAATGAGCCAAGGCAACACTCCAGGCATGTGTTTAATGAGGGAATGACATAATAACATGATATAAAGCTTGAAAAAGTCGATTTTACATAATACCCCCCCTTTAAGATTTGCAAACATTTCATCAAACAAAGGAAAGAGAATTGTAGAAAACTGGAAACTTTTGAGCAAACGAAAAAAAGCCCCTCCTGGAACCGCCACCTTAACGTGGTGGAGGGTTTGAGCGCCTGAATGATCCTGGAGCTCTGTTGTCGGGGGCTTCGTGCCCCTGGTAGGGTCTCCCATGGCAAACAGGTCCTAGTAACGGGTCAGACAAGAGCGGTTCAGAAGCCCCTTATGAGAGACCAACAGGCCCGGTTAGAACCATGAGGCCGTCCTTCTGTGGGCCCACCACCTGCAGGAGGAGCCATAGGGGCTGGTGCAATGTGATTTCCACGACCCGGCAACGGACAAGTGGAAGAAAATGGATGGATGGATGAAAGAAAAGTTAATTTCAGCTAAAACTGTAGCCGAGTATGTTTTAGCCCATAGTTTTCGTATTTTCATGAACTTATACAGTTAGAATTGTTGAGTAATATCGTCATTTCCAGAGAAATTTTCATTTAATGCCAGTAAAGAATCCAATATAATGCTTTTTAATGAAATTCAAGGCCTTGATTCATTTAATGACTGTTAATGGTTTTTAACACCCCGCAGAAATGTATAACAACACGTTTGCGGGCTGTAATCTAAAGTGTAATCAACATTATGAACAAATTTTGGACATTTTGTTGATATATTACTCCAAGCAGTGAAACCAATGAATCAGAGCCATTTTTCCCACAAAGAAAACATTTGATATCCAAAATACTTGTATAAAGCACATGTAAAACAACCGTTGCCCAAAGTTCCTACATTCAAAGCAAAAATCTACCTCCAAAACACTTACAAATACATCTAGGAAACCAATTTGAAATCTGTTATTGAATACCTCCGCTGGTCCCCGCACCTCTGCTTGGGAAGCAGCTCCCCGACCCTCCCAGTCTGCACCAGCAAATCCCTGGTGACAATTACGGAGCATGATGAAATCCTCTGCTCATTACTCATGGTGATTGACAGCCGAGGGCAGAGGGGGGCGCACTGGTGGGACGTCCCGTCACCAGCCAGACTCAATCGGAGGACGGAGCGGGCGACGGGCACATGGGGCGAGAGAGAGAGAGAGTGGGCAGATGCATGTGCGGTTAATGCGTTAGAGAATTAAAGCAGTCAGCTCTGTCAGGGAGGGGAGAGTTTGACAGTGCACATACTGCATGCAATGTTTCAGTATTGCATGGTTTGTGGACTGTTATTGAAAATATATAAATTAGGCTACTACTTTTAACTAAATGTGCCTCCTTTAAAGGCTTTGAGTTGACTGCCCATAGATCCAGGACATGAATAAGGTAGAATTGTCGATTGGATTGTCGATTTTATTCAAAGCTAATGAAGTGTGTGAATATCAAGTGATGTAATATATTTAAGTAAAATAAATAAAACAGTTTAAAATGACAAGCTTCCGAAAGCACTACACTATCATCATTATTCGTTCACTCTACAGCCGGTGGGCTCTCTTTCACAGAATGTTTTTTAGCTAACTTCCTGTTAGCCAGTGTAAGATAAAGACTACTTCCTGTTCATGTATTAAAACAAATTATAAATAAAAGAAGCATGATCAAATTGAATAAAAGTCAAGCCAAGTGTGTCTCATAAAGGATATTTCTGATAGTGGCGCTATTTTAGCATTTCTTAGCCTCAAGTTAACATTAGCCTTTAGCTTCAAGGCTAAAATGGCTACAGTTACTAGCGCCACTTTAAACAGTATTTACAACCAAGTTTGAGTGAAAAAAATTATTTCCATTGTATAACTGGATGTACAACACCTCTCTCTCCTTGGCCTTTTCTGTCAGCGTAGTATTTACTCTCCAAGATATTTAATAAGTTAAAAATCGTAACTTGCTATGACACCTGCAGTTGCGCTTATGGCCTCTAGGGGCAACAGTTACTTAGCACTGCTTTAAATGTATTTAATTCAACAAGACACAGCTAACTCTCCATGTAGGAATAAAACACAGACAGGAAACAGTCATTATGCTGGGAAGTTAGCATCATGAAAAATGTGTGGAAATTAAGGCTGGTCCAATCTCACGGGTGCATACGTTCCCCGGGTCCTATGTTCCCCGGGTGCAATTTTTTTTTTCCATAGGTGAGTTGGTACTTCAACCAATCACAAGTCATGAGAGTGAAATGTCATACATACAGTATATCAAGCAGCTTAACCCTGACCCTGCCCTAGCCACTAACCTTAAGGATAGTGGGCTGGTGCCTAATCTTAATCAATAGAAGTGGGGAACATAGCTACCGGGGAACATAGGGCTGACCCTCAATCTCACATACAACATTATTATATCAAGCCCGCTAGTTGACTATATAGAGTAGAGTCTAAACAAATCTAATCCAGTAAATAAAATCTAGTTCCCGTTTCTTCGCGCCATGCCATTTGATTAACATTAAATGTATTGGAAAATACACAGCACACTCGGATAGATGTCCAAAAGATCTAGTATTTATTACGTTAGATCTTTTGGACATCTATCCGAGTGTGCTGTGTATTTTCCAATACATTAATTTCTGCTCCAGCACATGCACCTCATGAGAAGAACTTGGTGTGCGTTTTGTTTTTCTAGTTTCATTTGATTAACATTAACATTAGTCTGTCAGCAGAAGTCAGTCACAACGACTCGCACATGTTCTCGAATGCTGCATTGACTCACTGTAACACCGCTGAGTCCGATCACACGTGCCACCAGACGCTTTCCCATATGTGTAACCGATTTATAAACCATGTCCACCTGTCAGCGGGACTTTGAGCGGAACCGCTGCGTTCATTCCGACCCTTCTAATGAAATTATGCACGCTTCCTGTTGAACTTCGCGGACACACTGTCGACTGGCATTGAAGCACCGGTGCTAACAATGCCGGTCAATATGTGGGGACGCAGTGGACAGTGAAGATGGATGGGGACAGTGAGCGACAGGCAGGACACGGAGGGAGCTCTGACAGTGATAAATCACACTCGCTATGGGGCGTCTGATGGCCAATAGTTCAACATAACATCCTTCATGTTACAAGCCAGTGGCCAGTCAAAAGGCTAACTCTTTTCCCATTTAAAGAGGGGGTATAAGCTTTTTGCATGTATTTGGTAATCATTTCAAACTGATTTTAATCTCAATGTAAACCCCATCTTCCCTCCCACCCTCCTCTCACTGCGCAGCTGTTTCAAAAAGCGAGGCTGTGGTGAAGCTATGGAGAGTGTTTTACCCTGCTATGAGAGGATTAAGCTTAGCAAGTGATGGAGAAGTGAGGAAAGCATTACCTGGATACGAAAGACCACAGGAGGCATGTTTTTGATGAGAAAACAACATTGTAACATGGAAAAAAATAGCTTTAAAAGGTTGATTTTGCATTAACCTATTGTGATATTCCTCGCGTCACAACCATAGACCGCGGGGAACATGGATTTAGCATCGCTATTAGCTGCTGAAGCCTTAGGAAAAGGCTCCAGAAGTTCCTTGCTGTACTTAACTTTCCTTTGAAACTTTTTGCCCCGCTACGTCAATAATGAACACAGGCGCTCCATCATCCTTTTTCCTTTCACCATTTTTATTAGCAATTCTAAATATCGGAGCTGGCTCCAAAAACCCAGACAAATTGCAAGCATCAAGAAGCTTCTTTTGAGGGAAGCCACAACTCGGATGGTTCATGTTGCTTTCAGATTTCAGAGTGCAGTGGAGATTGGTGCAGCCTCTATACCTCAAGAGACAGATTCACTGTGAGGAGAGCCCAGATGAAAACAAAAATTGAAGACTGGAATAAAGAATAAAGTGTCGAATTGCACACACTTCGAAAACTGGACATTACATGACATAATGAGCCCTAAATAAGTTTGACCTGTGCTCCGCTAGCTTCCCGTCATTAGTGTACATATGCTAACATCTCTGCTAACATCCTGGTGACATCATGCACGTTCATCAAGGCTAAAGTGATTACAGTCTGATACAGGCTGATTATGAGCTGTGTCCACGTGGAGCACTGATGAGAGTTCAGCCTCAGACATGAACCTGAACACACGGACACGTTGTTCCTCTTCCTGATCCACTCCACTCTCTCATAATGATGCATGATGGTGCATAATGACAACAGGTCAGGACAGTTTAAGACCCCGCTCGGGTTACAGGACTGGTTTTGTTATGGTTGTGTTTTCATGAAAGTATCTTCATTTTTTAACTGATGTTAAGCATTAGTAGCAACAGTTGAAACATCAGTGGAATTTTATAGAAGGATGATACACACTGTCTAACATCCCAAGATAATGCACAGGAACATTAAAATCTTCATAGAGCCAATTGTTAAATGTGCAATTTCACATATACTTCATTCACTCCCACACACTGTGGTGCTAAACTACCACACTGATGCATGATACACTGATGTGCATGGTAATCACGCATGAGAAAAGGTGGAGTCATAGCTCAAAGACAGTGTTCATACTACTGTACCAATCCTTGTGTTTGGTAACTGATTTTAAGAAGTATTAATTTAATGGGTCTATCTTATTGACTGTAAAATTAAGAATTTACTTATTGTGGCCTACTTCTTCCTGAAGTTCCTGGCTCCTTGAAACTTTTTGCCCCTTTTTAATTCATTATTGAACACAAACTTTTCATTCGTACCTCCACAGTTTGTCTTAACATGCGCAACATCATCCTAATTTTATTCTTTCACTTTTCTTCCCCCCCCCCCCCTATTCTAAATAATGGAGCTGGCTCTAAAAACCTAGTCAAAGTACTACCATGAACGAGCTTCAGGGAGCTACGCTGAATGCTAAGACACCCTCACTTAGTCCATTCTTAATTTTACAGTCTATGTTCTATCTTAGATGTCTTTGCAAACTGTATTTGCAAACTGCAGTGTGGTGACCAGAGTTTCCAAATAAAACACTGACACAGAGGGAATTAGCCGTTCCCTCTGTAGAATGGTAAAACTGTCTTTGTGAATGTGTAATGTCAATGACATGGACACATCAGCACAGAGAGCATTTCAAGCAAAGTGTGCAGCTTTGGGCATGGCATTTAGCCTGGCTAGCGCCATCCAAATATCACCAGTGATATTTAGTCTGGGAACTACTAATTGTTTTCTCGTAGGAGAGGTGTGGTTACGATTGTAGCGATATTTATTGGGCGCTACAAATGTCTGTCATATGCGTGCACGTAGCCATAGCTAATCGTATAGCTTTGAGCTAAACTATTTAGAACACGGTCTAAACTTGATCGAAAGATGGCTTCGCGTCTGCTGCTGTCATGTTGGATCCGTAAACAAACTACAAGCGTCCATCTGTCAAATAGTGGGTCATTGCCTTGCCGTCCCTCCCCGTTCTGTGATTGGTCCCCAAATCCATGCAAAGATTTCGGCCATGGTCTCCAGGCTGTTGAGCAGTTCGAAATGATTCGAGCACGCAAGCAGCAGGCTACATGGCATTGGCACAAAACCAGGAAACTTTGGATGGCTCTAAGACAAATCAATGGTTTTGAAATAATTCGTATCTAATTTATGCATGCAAGTTATTTCCCCTGTCATTTGAGCACAATGCCGCAACGAAATGAGAGAACTCAAGCCATCGCTCGGTTTTTGCTTGGCCTGTACTGGGTTATGCTGCTTCGTTGCGAGATTGAACGGTTCCTGGTCGGCTACACCCATACTCGCGGATGCTGCATGCAGGGAAGATACCGGACCCATTTCATCCAGCCATTTGCGAAAAAACGATACCACTAAGAAGCATGGTACGTGCCCGAGAACAGCAGCCTGAGAGAATGACAAATTGCTTCGCCAACTCTGACTTGATGTATTTAGTTTCGTATCTCCCAAAGCTCTCCAGATCCCACGCGGCTCCTCCAATGTTGTGGTTAGCTCATAAAATCCCACTGTGTAGACATGTGGCGTTCAAAACCATTACGTTTAATTGCACTGTTTGTTGCATTGGAGGTATAATGTAGCCCATGCGCTCCCGGTTTCAAGGAATTATGAGTATGCTTGTATTTTTCCCTATTACCTACGATGGAACAAACATGATTTTCTGACCGCAGGCGCAGGGTATTTAAGCCCCACTTGCACCATCACGGAACCGCAAGTTTACAAAAAAATATTATAACTAGCTGCAAAAGTCGTGCAACCTTTCCTCCGAATCCTCTCAAGTGAAAAATGAGTGGAAATTAATACAAATCCGTCCTAATCTTCGGGCTTTGTGCGTTCTCTGGTTATGGACCGACTTTAGCAATCAATGGTCTGCACACACAAACGGTATGTGGCTGCAAAGAAAAATGTAACATAACACCTGGACAGGACAGCCACTCGTCGCTATGGTGATGGGAAGTAAATAAATAAGACAAATGTAGCACAATAAAAAAACACGCACATCCCTTTCTGAGCAGTGTGCTGGATCAAAAAAGAGGCAACAAATGCAAGAAGAATAAAACCCGTACAACTGTGTTTTAGCTCCCAAATTTAATGTGTACTCACACCACTGCCACTCACTGTCTTTTCGGAGTCCTTCATCAGACATCAGTCATTCATGTCTGATGAAGGACTCGACTCTTAGTCCGAAACGACAGCGTGGTGTGAGTACACAAGTAAATAAATAAGTCCATATGCTCTGAGGGGATGCGTCCGTTTGGCATAATATTAGGATTATAAATCTGCCAGGCAATGAATGGAAGTTGGTAAAGTTGACACAGAATTTCTCTTGATAAAAATTCAATTTTGGTTCACTTCGACCTGAAGTTGGGTCCTGTTGAATTAAGATTATTAGAAGGATTAGGTTGTTTAAAAAATGTTAAATAAAACAGCAATGTACAGTGCCTCTCGAAAGTACTAATACACCTTGAACTTTTGCACATTTTGTCATGTTTACAACCCTAAACGTAAAGATGTTATTTTGAATTTTTTACTGAAAGTTCCCACACAAGTAACAGACAACTGTGAAGTGAAAGCAAAATGATACATGATTCTGTTATTTTACAAAAAATAGAAAAGTGAAAAGTGGGGCGTGCATAAGTATTCATACAGCATTAAATTGCCTTTATACCATGGCCTGGGTGAATACTCGATTCTGATTGGCTGGTGGGTGCTGACAAGCGTGCATTATTTTCGTATAACCGCACACGTAGTCCGGTAGTTAAATCACTGGGATATCACTCCGCTGCGGGCATCGCCATAGCAACGCATAACACAGCTGAATCAGACAAACGCTTAATTAGTGACTGACATGAACGAATGAGATGGATTTTGTGGTTAATGTCAACGTTTTTGGCCAAAACAAACTTTTGATGAATGTGGAATAGAGGAGAGCAAGCAGCTAGGTTAGGCTTCTGTTAATAAAATGAGCTTTCCATTTCTACTGAAAATGGTTAAGGCACTATTCATTATTTTCAGACGTATATAAAATGATCCCTGCACTTAAGCATATTTGGCTGGATTAGTAAAGTCACATATAAAAGTTTCAGTTCGTGGGGCCAAGGTGTAAGCGGACTTCACTCACTTCAATGACTCCACTGCATCTGTTTCAGTTGAGCTCGTTGAGCTACATGTTGCTAGCTAGCTAACTAGCTTTAGGTTAAACAGCGTAAAAGTGAAATAACTCCTGCCCAGGAGTGCCGCATATCGGTGTTTACTTCCACGGAAAAGAGCAAGGTTAGCCGTTGTGTTGTGAGTCTGGCGATGCAGCGTGTGCTTGTGTTGTTTCGTTGAACCTGACGGAGATCCTCGCAGCAGCGAGAGAATGGCTCGCTCTGAGACGAGCGTTCAGACAGTGGCCGCTTAAAAGCCCACATAACATAGTCCCTGTAGTTTGGCATATTTAGCGAGTTTAGTAAATGAAAACAACATTTGTTATAAAATGTTACGTTTGTGGGACCATGGTATAAGCGGATTAAACAACTCGGAGCCGTGCATTAGACGGTTATAATGCACTTCGCGGAGTAACACCACTCCGCTACGCGTCGTGGTGTTCTTGACTCCGCGTCGTGCATTATAACCGTCTAATGCACGGCTCCTCGTTGTTTAATCCTTACTTATAACGTTCCTAATGACTGCAGAATGTTCACACCTTGCCCTAACCATTAAATAGAGGCCACCTGTGTGTAATCTACTCTCAGTATAATTCCAGCTGTTCTGTGAGGGCCTCAGAGCTATGGTCGGAGTGTATTGGTCACTAAACAACATCATGAAGGCCAAGGAGCACACCAGAGAGGTCAGGGATAAAGTTGTGGAGAAGTTTAAAGCAGCGTTAAGTTATACAAAGATTTCCCAAGATTTGAACATCTCACAGAGCACTGTTCAATCCATCAATCAGAAATGGAAAGAGTATAGCACCACTGCGAACTTACCAAGACACGGCCGTCCACCTAAACTAACAGACCGAACAAGGAGAGCACTGGTCAGAAATGCAACCAAGTGCCCAAGATAACTCTGGAGGATCTGCGACGTACTGCCGCTGAGCTGGGGGAATCTGTACATGGGACAACTATAAGTCGTACTCTACACAAATCTGGCCTTCATGGACGAGTGGCAAGAAGAAAGCCATTATTGAAAGGAGGCCATAAGAAATATGGACGACACAACTAGCATGTGGAAGAAGGTGCTTTGGTCAGATGAGACAAAAATTGAACTTTTTGCCCCAAATGCAAAACGTTATGTATGGCGCAAACCTAACACTGCTCATCGTCCTGAGTGCACCATCCCCAGTGTCAAATATGGTGGGGGGAGCATCATGCTATGGGGCTGCTTTTCATCTGCGGGGACTGGGAAGATTGTAAGAATAGTTGGGAAGATGGAAGGAGCCAAATACAGGGACATTTTGGAGGAAAATCTGCTGGAGTCAGCAAGAGAATTGAGACTGGGGCGGAGATTCACCTTCCAGCAGGACAATGACCCTTAACACAAAGCTAAATCTACAATGGAATGGTTTAAAAACAAACATATTAATGTGTTAGAATGGCCAGTCAAAGTCCTGACCTAAATCCTATTGAAACTGTGGAAAGACTTGAATACTGCTGTTCACAAACGCTCTCCTTCTAATTTGACAGAGCTTGAGTTGTTTTGTAAAGAGGAATGGGCTATAATGTCAGTCTCTAGATGTGCAAACCTTGTAGTCATACCCCAGAAGACTGAAAAAGGGGTCCCACAAAGTATTAAGTCATGCTGTATGAATACTTATGCATGCCCGACTTTTAACTTTTCTATTTTTTGTAAAATAACAGAATCATGTATCATTTTGCTTTCAGTTCACAGTTGTCTGTTACTTGTGTGTGAACGTTCAGTAAAAAATTCAAAATAAAATCTTGTGCAAAAGTTCAAGGTGTATTAGTACTTTCGCAAGGCATTGTAGATTCTGTAATACCAACCGTGTTCACTAGAAAATGGCAACCCAGGTTAGAGTTTTTTTTATTTATTTGAAACATTGATATTGAAAATATCCAAATATCGGCCAGCCGATATATCGGTCATGCAGAAACATCCACTTTTGTCAGTTTAGTGGACTCTCCTGTGTTTTACTGGGTGACTTGATTATTCAGGGTTTTGCATTGTTTACTTCTGCTCACTGGAATGGGTTACAGCCCACTCAACAACATGACTCAACGTCTGTGGCCGTTTTGAAGATGATAATTCAATGATTTTCAAAACGTTGGCCATTTAAGAACAGAAATATCCAGCAATTGATATTACGGTAATACGTTATTGCGACAAACACTACTTTAGGACATCAGAACATTAGAAGATATATTCGAACAGTTTGTTTTGATATTTTACTGGAATTAGCATGTATTCATGGAATGCATGCTGTTTTACCCAAGAACAGCAGTACCACCCCCATCTTGAAATCCTGTTGGTACCCATGTTCTATATATTATGGTGTGCTTTCAAAGCTTTCAAAACCACATTATACCCAAAACCTTTGCATTTTTGGAGTATGACTTGCCACGAAAATAACTATAGGTTTGATGATGGTACGCACTGGAAAACATGCTAATACATGTGAGAAACAGGGTTTGACCAGGGACAGGATTGGAACAAGGTGTTTGGGCTTTAAAAACATCGAGAAGCTTCATGGGTCTACAACAATTATTAATATATTTTTGAAAAGTATCGATATAAAACACAATTCATCCTCACCGCACATTACTGTAACTTTATTATAGCAACAAGCTGTCTAATTCCATGTGATTCATTGACCTCCGACTCATTGCAATAACATGCAATGCTGTCAAATTAGCGACTTGGATGCAATCTAAACGACTGGCCCATTATATCCCCACATGAACCGCTTTGAGCAAGACACTGGCAAGCGCACGCGGAGGGGAAAACAAAGCTCTCTGGTCATCCCTGTGGGCCGGCGTGCGGAGAAAGAGATGTCAAAATCAGGCTATTAATCTGGGGTTACGAGTCGAATGGAAGAAACCGGACCCGTTTCAGTGAGCACAACAGAACGGTGGTAAAAGGCGGTATTTAAGGTCCTATATTCGTCAGAGCTTGTGAAATATTGTACCATTGGCTTGTTTCAGTTCTCTTGCATAATCTTATGTTATTTATGCATTTCCCAGAGACAGTGCATATAAATCTGCACCATCTGCAGTGTAAATATGACAGATTACAGCAAAGATGCTAGTTTCCATCCCATGGCAGGTAACACGATACAACAAGTATTCAATATCCCACTTTCACACTCAAAATGCCAGCCCACACCCCGATGTACGTGCGTGTGTTTGTGTTTGTGAAGAAGTGAGACCTCTGTTGACTCCGATCTCACGGGAGAGAGTTAAGTCTGTCTCCGGGTCTCTGCAACATTTCCGCAATTGGACTGATTGCACACTTACAAAAGGGGGTCGGCCCATTAGTTCGACAACCATTAGTCTGACGTCTCTTTATTTCGAAAATGTCCCACTGAGTAGGGGTTGAAAAATAAAATTAGGTTCAGGCAAGAGTCCACTGACTTTAAGGTTAGGGCCAATGGTTGTATATGGCTCTCTAATCCACAACACAACTGGATTAGAGATGTCGGACTAATGGCACCTCTGCTCAATGGGACATTTTCGGAATAATGAGACGTCGGACTAATGGGTTGTCGGACCAATTGCATGGCTCCTACAAAGGGCCTATCTCACCAGCCTGGAGACAAGTTGGAGACTAGAGTCTTCTCCGAAATGTTCCCTGGCAATAAGGAGAGTCTCCAGTTAGTCTCGGTGAAAGCGAACATGTTAGATTTAGCGGAGTCTCCGGATGGTCTCCGAGAGGTCTACGCGGTCTCAAGCAGCTGTTGCAACTATTTCTTGTCCTCAACCTGTGAGTCTTTTCTGTGACATCTCCGTAATGTGTCAGAGACCGGTCGGATAGCAAGGGATAAATAGTATTTGTGACACAACTGCTTGAGACCACATGGGAAAACCACATGGAGACTTCAAAAGTCTCAACGTCAGTCTCTGCTGACGTTGAACCATTTTGTTATAGCTATACAGAAATACTGAGGCTCAGGCTAGATTGAATAGTTGTACAAGCCTAAATGAAGAAAACTATTGGATCTTCAGAAGTGTACTCATGTACTCCGGTCCACTTGAGACACAATATATTCAATGCATCTGCGGCGCGCTGCCATGAGCGTTCCCAAGAGGTCCGTTCACATGAGCTTCGAATATAGGCCAGGAGCACGGCCAAAGACTAATTTTAATTATAGGAAAATACTGTGGATCGCCAGCAAGTTTTATCACTTTTAATAGTCCTTGTTTCAAAATTAGTGAGTTTGGAAGGTGCAATGGATGCTGTTTCACATGTAGCTGTAAGGATATTCATTGTTGTTGCCAATGCAAAGTAGAAGGGTTTTTCCTATTGTTGGAACATAATCTCTGCATAAAATTGGCTTACTTAGTTAGAACAGCACTTCTGCACAAATTTACATCTTCGCATCACGCACATGTAGTGTTTTAAGAAAGGTGTTACATGCTTTCCGATAGATAAACTGGTAATACAGGCTTGTAAAGCGCAATACAAGTGTAAGGCATTATTATTATTATTATACAGGCAGCATCTTTTGGAATGCCCATGTTTGAAGCTGCCAGAGGAAAACAAAGTGGGAAAAAGAACTACTTGTTCACCTACGCACTACTCCACCACTACTTTAACAATTATGGATGTATTATCTATCAAATAAAGATACAGCGACACGGAGAGGAGACAAGTGGTTCAACACCCCATTTCTTTTTCATATAACTGGGAATGCTAACCGTAATGCTAACTTTAGCTTAATCATAGAAATAAAATGGAGAAGCGGCATTCGATCCTACCATAAGCGGACAGTTAGCAAGTAGGCTAGTCCGGGAGACTTTTCAGTGTTCGTTAGCCTGCGCAATGTATTTTTCCTGTAGCTATTAGCATTAGCCACCAAAACATCGAAAGTTATGAACGATCCAGATGTATTCGTATGGGGATGTAACATTCAATTCAACATTTTTACAAGGAAGGCAGGAAAAGGAAGGAAGGTAATTTCTATGAACTGGGTGCTCCATGCTAACAGCTAGCTTAGGGTGCTGTGTTTTCATTTCTGGTGGACAATCTACGGTGTCAAAACATCCATAAGAACCAGATTTGGACTTGACTTTATTGTGCTAAATATGTTTATAGTCTGCCAGAAAACATCTGAAAAGATTTCCATAACACACTTCCTTCCCCCTATATCTCAATCTCCAAGTCATAGTCTACTCATATTTTCTGTGATTTATTTTAAACAACTCCAAGAACGCATTGAATCACACGGCCACTCTGCATCTCGATATAATGAATGTGTTATGGAGGGAAGATGAGCCCCCACGGGACCAGCACGGGCACCAGAGCGGACAGGAAAACAGATTACAGCCAGTCAGTCTATACACTGCGAAATACCGGCGGGTCAGCGGTTCAAGCCACGCTGGGATACTGTGTCCTCTGGAACCATGCTCAAAGTCAGTCGTGTGATACTCTTTGCAGATACAATAATGACACTCTGGAAAACCATTTTAATGCTCATACAAACTTACAGCTGTTTTTTTACCATTTGAAATGTGTGTATCTAAATAAAATTGGTGGTTTCAGCAATTTTGTGAGGCACATATAGGTTTGGGGCACTTCACAAATCGATAATTTATCCTTTTAAGGAGCTGTTCAAAATATTTGATTTGGTTAAATATCATCACCATTGAGTACAGCCCAAGGAAAGAGATGTGATTCTTCTACTGCTTTTTCAACATGGCCAACAGCTATAAACCTTACGAGTGCGCTGCCATAACAAGAGCTCAGATGATGAGGTGCCAATGAGGTAGAGGCTGCTGACTCCAAGTCCGATGGATGGTTTCTCCTAAAAATGCTCGTTAGGCTAAGTCACAACGGGATATTTGTCACCAACTTAAGAATAATTTTGGGTTGGTACCAATGCTAACTGCTGACGAAATGTGCAATATGCTTTAAAGTTTGATAAAGCTGCCAAGTGACCTATATACACTAACTATTTTCTGAAAGTTGACACATGTATTTGCTAACAAACAGAAAGGCAGAGAATGGCACAGCAGGGCATCAAGAAAATAAATAGTTGGGAACCACTGCCTACCATCGGGCTTTCAGATGAGGCGAAGCATATTAGCCCCTTAATGACAGCTAGCATCTCTAACATCCCACCAAATATTACAATATGAGAAATATTTTTAAGCTATATTACTCAAACATGGCTAAAGCACAACTCCAATGAGGGAACATTGTAAAAAGCTATTAAAAAAAATTAATAACTATAAAAAGAAAATCAGGGCCTCAAGCAGAGATCTGCTGACCCCAAAGGCAAAGCTCTCGATTTACCGGTTGATCTACGTTCCTACTCTCACATACAGTCATGGGTAATTACCAAAAAGACAAGATCGCTGAGTCAAGTGTTCGAAATAAGTTTCCTTCCCAGGGTGGCTGGGCGCACCCTGGGCATAGTCACCAGGGAGGAGCCAGCTGAGGTGGCTCGGTGGCTCTCTTTCGGATGCCTCCTGGTCGCCTCAGGGTTCCAGGTGCGTCCCATTAAGGGACACACTCCCTGGGGAAGACTTAAAGTGCATATGACGCATTAGACACAATTTTTGCTAAAACACAGTTAACACGATTATATTTAAGATTTTGCTAAAGATTATAATAATAATAATAATGCATTTTATTTCTTAGGCGCCTTTCAAGACACTCAAGGTCGCCTCACATCTACAAGTAAATTAACATCAACAATTAAAAACAGTTAAGATATAATGTTAAAACAGCATGAATAAAAAGGATGATACAGTTGTGGTCACAGTGAGTAGGCTTGTCTAAACAGATGAGTTTTGAGGATGGATTTGAAGTGTGGGAGTGAGTCGGTGTTACGGAGGTCAGGAGGGAGAGTGTTCCAGAGCTGGGGAGCAGAGCGACTGAAGGCTCTACTCCCCATGGTGACGAGATGGGCGGGAAGGGGGCAGTGAGCCGGAGAGAGGAGGAGGAGCGGAGAGAGCGGGCAGGTGTGGAGACAAGGAGGACCCAGTTTTCTTTAGTTTGACCATTTTTGTGACGTTTATGTTTTCACTTCCTTATTGGACACTGACAGGAAGTGACATCGAAGAAGGTAAACAATTTTAAACTGTTGCCGTGCAACCATGTTAAGTCAATGGGAAATGAATGAGTCAAACTGCTATGGAATGTTACCTTCCTTTATGTCACTTCCTGTCAGCAGCTTAAAAATTCAAATAAAAATAACTTTTCTGCCCAACATTTCTTCATTAAAATTGCTGCTTCACTGAAAAAAAAAAAGATAACTATGCAACTGATGAACTTGCAACTCATGTAATCCATCTAAATAAGTCATATTTTCAAATGCACTGGGGGGACTATGTCCAAGATAGCCTGGATGCCCCCTGAACAGCTGGAAGAAGTGTGCATGGATTGGGAAGTCTGGGCATCTCTGCTCAGTCTGTTTCCTCCTCGACCCAGTCTCGAACAAAGTGTTTACTGTTTTTACTCTTCTGTTAATGAATACTAAGAAAGATATAGATCATGTTGAGTACAAATGCAGATAGCCTATGGAGTTGAGGGTAAAAAAGGTACTGTGCCGGCCTCAACTTTGTGAGTTCACCTGCTAGCTTTGATAATTTCTTAAAAATCTTCCAATCTTCACAATCTCTACCGTCTTGTACAATTTTCCAATAAAGTCTGAGAACCAAAAAATCCATCCAAACCTTTAACGACAATAGACTAGTCAAATGGCTTGTTACTGGAAGTTGAACCCCAGAAGAAGTGCACATCTGTTGGACATTGTCAGGAGCGCGGCCTCTCTCTCTCTCTCTCTGTTTTGTTTGTTTTCATTCTCCCCTGTTTCTCTCCGGCCAGCTCCTGTCATGCCGCTCTGCACCGCCCCGAGCTCCTCTTTCTACCGTAACCAAACACACGGATTCTCAAGGCAAACACAACCGCCGACAAGCGCCACCACAGGGCAAGTAAATGACGTAAACCGTTTCAATGTGTGTGTCCTTACATTGTCGTTTTTAGTGGTTTGAAGGACTGGTAGATGCCATATATATGTCAGTGTCTGCACATTAAGATGATGGGACTTTGGGTGAAATTAGCCGTTGATTGAGTTTTTTCCCTTTACGGACGGTCTTGGCAGCCATGTAGGATACACTTGACAGGAGTTGGCGTTCTTAATTCTCAGCTAAATTGCGTGAGAGATGATTAATAAACGTCATGCAGGAGTCCATCACTGGTATCCTCAGAAGAACCCTAATTTGGTGAACAATTACGCCCATCTTCACGCGGCCCAATTCACTCTCAGCTCATGGGAACTGGACTAAAAAGGGGACATTATTTGACACTTTTCCGAACACAACTGAATTCATCGTTTAGTGCTTTGATCTAGACTTTCAGAAAAGCCTGTTAGCGACTCAAGAATTCAATATGAACCTAATTTTACAAGAGGTTTTCCAATGATAAATGGATTGTAAATAAGATAAGATAAGAGATCCCCTCCTGGAACCGCCACCTTAACGTGGTGGAGGGGTTTGAGCACCCGAATGATCCTGGAGCTCTGTTGTCGGGGCTTCGTGCCCCTGGTAGGGTCTCCCATGGCAAACAGGTCCTAGGTGACGGGTCAGACAAAGAGCGGTTCAGAAGCCCCTTATGAGAGACCAACAGGCCCGGTTAGAATCGTGAGGCAGGAGGAGCCATATAGGGGCTGGTGCAATGTGATTTGGGCAGCTCCAACGGCTGCCCCACGACCCGGCAACGGACAAGTGGAAGTAAATGGATGGATGGATGGATGGATGGAAGATAAAAGATTGTCTGTCTCAATAGAGGCAGACATGTATCTTCGACACGGAAATAGGAAAATCCACAGTCTGGCGCAGACACTTTCACCACATGAACGCGGTTAAAGGAACAGGCCACCGTTTTTCCATACTGAGATATGTTCTTAGGCAAGGCAAGACAACTTTATTTATACCGCACATTTCGTACACAAGGCAACTCCATGCGCCTTACAGAAGAAGATATGCGAAATTACAATCAGGTTAAATTAAGGCAAAGCACATATAGAAACATCAAGACATGGGAAATACACGATGACTGGCCATTGACCAGGGGGCGGGGCTGAAGAAACGTGTTGAGTCAGACGCAGAACGATGGGGGCGTGGTTAGGGAGGGGGTATGTGTGTGTGGTTATTTACAGTCTGAAAGTCAGTGTTTTGCAAAATATGACCCAGAGAGCTCAGTCCTTATCAGGTTTAGCTCCGTGGCTTGGCCTTGAAGGGAAGTGTTGACGGCGTAGGAGAGATAAGCGGTCCAGCTGCTTCAAACCTCCTCTCTCAGGAGGAAGAGAATTATTCCAGCAATAGTTCATACATTTATAATGAATTAACTTTACCTTACCTGAACTTCGACGTCCGTGCGGTAATATCTTCACTTTACTGCGCGGACGTCGAAGTGCTCCTAAGATGTTATTACGACATGTTTAATTTTGCCTGACTATACTTGGATCGTGTAACTACTCACGTAAACATGGAAGAGCTTGGCCGCTTCTAACTTCACCCCAGTTTGGCCCCAAAGAGGAGAGGAGGAGAGGCTGAATGCTAACAACATCTTTGGTCTTTTTGCGTGACTGAGCGCACGCGTAAAGACCAGACAGGTACGCATCAACTCCTCTAAGCCCAGGTAAGAACATAATCTCAGTATGGAATAAACGGTGGCCTGTTCCTTTAAATGGGAAATGGGGGAATTACAACACATTTATTCAATAATGATTTACATCGCTGTATGGACCAGAAAACATCCGTGGTTTAGCGCCTCGCCGCTCAAGGCAGCACACAGTGAAACGCTCTGAGGCGATGACCCGCTCTGAGACACCGATACGCAACTAGCAGAGTGAAGAGCTTTTCGAGCAGCTGTTACCCAAACAGGCTCTGACGCACAAGCTCCGGAGCGCCGGGTTTTTTGGCCATCACTACTACAAAGCGTCATTATTTGAAATCGATATTGAAATACAACTCAGTTTCACCTTTAAAAACCTGAAGCATAAACCTGCCTTACTATTCCTCCATACTGTTAGGTCCCATGAGAATGTATTCCCCTCTGGCATACGCCGCCCTTAAATAATTCATACCAAAACTCACATAATTAGTTTAGTGCTAAATTTGCCGTGTTTAACAGCGAAATGGACGTTTATGAATGGAGCACTATATAAAAATAATAAGTACGCACACAAGGACACACCCTGGAGTCCGTGCACAAATCACAATTTCCAGTGGCTCACGGTAGCGCCAAAAGCCCTGAAATAACATTGAAATAACTCCGATGACCAGCACCAGCATGTGCACTTATTCAAGTCATCAAACTCGGGGGGAAAGTCTGATTCGGCGAATAATTCAGGCACAGAACGCACTGTACCGAAAAAATATAATAAATCAATGTACGGATTACACACTGTGCAGTTTGAATGTACGCACGTGTAGTTTTGAAAACCGACTATCAAAAGCTTCTGGCAAGAGCCCAGGGTCCACTGAAAATGGATATCAGGATTCTGTTTCTCGAAATTCTCAGTTGCCATGGTAGTAAACCAATCTGCAAATTCATGCTAGCAGGCTTGTGTGTCATTTCAAGTGTTGCGTTTTTCTTATTTAACCTCTTAACCTCCACCTGAACCGAGCACATTTTCTCCCGTTGGCATTACCCAAACCTAAAAGTGTCAAAGTAGCGACTAAAAGGTGATAAAAGTACAACAAAAAAGTGACAGAAAAGCGATAAAAGTGCAGCAAGAAAGTGGCAAAAATGAGATGAAAAAGAACATGAAAAAAGTGACAACACAACGCGAGGAAAAAGATCCGTTTATTTGTGGCTGTGGGTGGACGTAGTACCAGGGACAGTGGTCAAGGGGCGGTGGCGGTCGGGGCAGAGAGCGATGACTCTTGGCTTAACTTCCTTTTTCTTTTTTTTTTCCATAGTGAAAAAAACAAGTCTGTTCGGCGGCCGCAGACAGGAGCAGAGTGTACCTTTGGGACCAGACCTGCCGCGCACCCCTTGAGCACATGTTCAGCTGTATGCGTTTACTTTATAATAATGAGACAAATGTTACATAAAGTCACATTTAGCCATTTCACACCCAATCAATAATAAGTCACCGCCTTTTAGCAACATTATGGGGTTTGCTCGTGCCATGGAGCCAGTCAATCACTTTGGGATCTACTGCAGCCTTGTCACCTGGTCTTCCTAGTCCGTAGGTGCATTATTAGGCACCTGAGTTTAGTAAATCTAACCCAGAGGAAGATTACCTTAGAACCAGTCTGTAATGTCATCAAACAAGCAAGGTAATCTTTGTCCGATTGGGAAAAAAGCCTAAATTACTGAAGGCCACTCAAAAACAAGATAAATATTCTCAATTCAAGTAATTTAAACCCATGCTTGACATTTGCCTTTTGAAGTGATGTTAGTTTTGTGACCCTGGGGGCCACAAAACAATTTGGTCTGAGGGCCACATAGAGACATTTGGTAACCAAAAAGACTCCCTAATGTCCGTGATGGGATTGTGGCCATGATCCTTTCCTGCTGTGACCTGGAAATTGCAAATGTATTGTGTTCAAGTGCTTTTGTGGTCGTAAAAAACACACACAAGTGAATTCTGCTTTGCTCGGTGAAACGTTTCAAGGGCAGCTTTTATTTCTTACATGACGCCAGGTGAACGCAGCGAATGATGTAGCTGAATCAATAATGTAGCAATCAGCTGAAAGGCAGAAGAACGTACTATCGCTAGTCAAAGGTTATCTCCTCTTGGAAACTCGGGTGGCAACATAAATTTCCCTGTTTCCCAGTGGAAAACATGTGCTCCATCCGAAACCGTTAAATTGGTATGGTCTTACGCCAAACCGGATGTGCGTCAGCGTCCGCCATGATAAGAAGCGTCCGAATTGGGCTGTCGGTTAGGAAGGAGTTAGGGAAAGTGGCCTGTATGCTAACTATCATAGCCACTTTAGCATAGGGACCTCTGATGCTAACTCACTGGCGATTAGGAGCTATGTGCCATCCCATAAGCCACTGCGCCAATCTCTCCACCCCCGAGTGATTCATGCGCAACCACTGTTGATTGACAGGTGCACATTTAATAATAAAAAAATAAATAAAATAAGATTCTGCCCAAGCCAAACTTTATAAAAGTGACAAAATACATGTTGTCGTCACCACAGCACAGTCACATGGTTTTAAAGAGCCTCCTCAGTAAATGGCCTAAATGAAGCAGTTTGTGCTTTTGTGCTCATTTAGTAGAAACTTAAGCCACATGGCTAATTTGCATACTGTAGCTTTATGAAATAGCTGTTGAGATAAAATAAAGGGAAATGTGAAGATCATTTGGATGTTTCTTTTTTTCCCGCCTTAAATGTCTTTATTTGGACGCTATGTTGTTGTTGGACAATATACAGTAGGTGGCGGTATGCGCTTTTGGTTTGGCCTGCACTGAACTTTAAAGAAGAAGAAGAACAGCTGTTGGTGATGTCACTTCCTCTTCCCCTGGGTAAGGACGGTCGAATTGGACAAATGCTGCTGAAGCTCTAGTTCACTAACTGCATAGAGATCTAACAGCTGAGCCCATGAAAGGTTAAGGATTAGTTGCTAGCGTTAGTACTTAGAGGCTACAATTTAACGGTTTCGGATGCAGCATCGGAAAATACGAGACAAGGTGGCGTTCACGTGACGTTTTCTATTCGACAAGTGGTATTTACTATAATTTTGAAAGCAACACCTTTGCTCAAGACAAATCAGGTTGAGATTGAGAAGATGGACTTATGTTTGTGGCATTACCTGAAGACAAGCATAATTCATTGTTCCCAAATGCCATGTTCTTCAAATAAATCATTCATTCCTCAAATAAGTCATTTGGTTTTGCAAGCAGTGAACGAACACTTTGTCCGAGACCCTTGTCTACACTATTGCCTCTTTCAAAGCCCTTACATCACTAGTTTGGGAATCTGTGTTTTCAGGGCAGGCCAAACGAAGTCTATAGAAGGAGCTGCAGTCTATAATTTACCAGACCGTGAGATTGCGGGATGGGGCACGTCGCTAGCAGAACAAATCAAATGTCACAGCCGCCCAAGCCTTCTCAATCAAGGCCGCTGTTAGCGCGGTAGGCATTAGCCCGTAGCCACAAAAAGCTTTCGAGGTCACTGCCACTGTCAGCGCATGAGCTCACGTAACGGCCCACGATGGTCAGACCAGAACTAAACCGGGGTTAGCGCAGTGATACAGTTTCCACCACAGCTCTCGCCGTATGCTTAGGACGAACGGAAAAGTATAAAGGAAAGCCCATGTGACAGCAGGGATATGGGGTATTCCCGTGCAAGGTGTGTGAAAGAGGGTGAATGAAAATCCATATTTCACCTTTTGATCGAAAGGTGTATTATGTATTATTATCACGTAATTGCGTTAACGCCATTACGTTAATGCAATGGGGCTAACGTATAGCTACAGGGTGTGAAGGGCAAAAGTTCAAAAAGCTGAGAGAACAATTTTCTGGTTTAGTCATTCAATCCTTTGAACATGGTGAGATCCCGTATGGAAGAACATATTCCTTTTCAACCTTGAATTTTCAGGGCTCTCAAGTTTTGATCGTCGCTTGAGAGGGTTGAAAAAACGGTCGGATGAAAGGGGGAATAATTCTCGTGAAACGTTGCAATCTGTAGTACTCCCCACGAGACAGGCCACATGCACAATCAGAGGCTGTCATTGACCGCTGTAAGCTGGACACCTCACGCAAGTAAAATATATCCCGGACCGAGAGGGGAGGGAGGCGGAACTCAAAGTGTGTGAGAGGAAGCTCCAGGCTGACCAGATTAGAGGCAAATAAGTCAGCAAAAACATAATCAATTCTTCATGTTAGTCAGGATAATGCGGGTCAATACTCCGATCTTAGGGGCAGGTTTGTCAGCGTGAGAAATGTACGGTGTGGTGAGGGAGCATGTAATACTCATGACCAACGCGAGAGACTCTGAGAGGATTCTGTATATGATAGCGTAAGAATAATGCTGTGTTCCTGTAAATGCTTAAGCTTTTGTTCCCAGTTAATTAAGTGTCTTTCAGCATCACAGTCTGACAAAAAATATCTGGATGAGTTTTCTCCGGGCGCTCCGGTTTCCCCCATCAACCAAAAACATGTACAATAGGTGAATCCTCCAGGCAGGTGATTCTGACCATTAGCCTAGCTCCACATCTGGAGATGGGTTCCCAGGCGCTGCAATGCAGAGGACACATTTCGTTGTACTGTTGTATAATGACAATAGAGGCACCTTAAGACAATAGGAATTTAGTAGGAATTTATGGCGCATAGAGTTGCCTTGTGTACAAAATGTGCAGTATAAATAAACATGAGTTGTGTAACACGTCTAGGCTGGGGCTGATTAGATCACGTGGGTTACACTTGCCTTGCTTGTCAATGAGAATGGAATCTTTGCGATCCATTCATTCAAAACAGCCGTTCAAAAGACATTAATATACTGTTTTTATAGGACGCCAGCGAGAAACCTCATATTGTGTGAGACCTAATAACTCATTTCCAAAACACATGCCACTTTGTGCATGCACGGCAAGCCTCAAACAAGTCTGAACTGCCGGAAAGTTAGGACATGTTTGGGACAGGTGTCAATGAGCCAGAACTGTAGATTTATTTGCGTGACAGGGGAAACACAGTCTAAAAGTATCTTAATGTATCATATTGGGTCATGCTGTAATGTCATACCATCTTTATAGTACAGTCATGATTTCATAATAAATAATCGCAACACATTCGCTAATGCTGCCCCTGCTAAAACATAATTATTGTTATAAGGCTTAAAGGGACTATACGGAGTTTAAATATGTTAAAATTAAGTATTTTCCTCCCCGTAACTTCCAGCCATGTCCTAATGTGTAGAATGAGCCCAGACCTGTTCACCACAACTGCCTCTAAAATCCTGCACTTTCACTCAAAAAGGTGTTAATTCGGGTCCGAATGCCGTCATGCACGAGCTTAATATAGAGACTGCATTACGTGTAAGACCTGAGGTGGCAGTAGTGAGTATAAAAATGACCAACTTGCATCTAGTCCCTTTAACAAGGTAAGACTTACCTTTGCAGTGCTTCCATGTCACATTTAGAGTAGAAGAAGAGTAGTCAGAGATTTCGTGGAATCGAGTCAAACAGCTGCACAAAAGGACGTACTTCAGCGCTACAGCTGTTTGACTCGATTCTGCCAGAGTCTGACTCTGCTCCAAAGGCGACATGGATACACTGTAAAGGTAAGTCTTTACTAGCAATAATGATGTTTCAGCAGGTGCAGACCCTCCCCAGTGAGAGTATTCATAAGCTGCTGGGGACGTTAGCACTAGGCCTGTTAGCATTAGCGAATGTGCATCTCGTACTACAGAGATGGTATGGCCTTGCAGCCTGACCCAAAATGATACACCGAGAGGCTTTCAGACTGTAATTCCCCTCACGCAAATATTTCTACAGGTTTGGCTCATTTACAATGATGTAAACGGACGCATGTCCCAACTTCCATCTATTCACACTTGTTTGAGGCTAGAACACATACGCAAATGACATAACACGTATTTCGCAAATGAGGACTTGAGATGGCAAGTTGATTAAAATGACTAATGTTTACAGCTGATTTGACTTTGACAAACATGCCATGTGAATAAACATTTGTGCTGCTATTAATGACAGAAACTAACAGCCTCGCCAAGTCTTTTTTTGTTCAAAAACCTTTCAAAGAGCCTCTCAAAAGAGTTGATTAGGTGACAAACGCGCATCTCTAGCGTGTTCATGTAACAGGTTTGGCTCGTTTCCCCAGGCAAACTGGCCAGTCCGACTTTTTTCCTGCCATTTTCAAATGTTGACGGCCGACAACTCCCAGCACCGTCCTTCAGCAAACAATCTGACGGAAGCCCCATTTTGTCGCTATAACCGCAGACAACGCCACCGCACAAACAGTACCTTTGTCGCATGTATCGATTGAACAAAATCTTTCGTGATAAATGCCGACAGAACGCAGCAGTTTGAGTAACAACGTGGACAATGATTGTACCCAAAGTTAAGCAGGATTTCAACACATCCGCCGACCAAACTTTCACATGTCAATCAACAAGTCCCGTCCAGTGTTGTAATGCGTCCTCGCGACTCGCTGATCGAACAGATAACTCGGCACTAAGTTAGGTAATCCGTGACGCGTTTGCTCGTCTGGCAGATTCAGACATCATCTGGAAACCTAACTGGGTGTGAGCGTCATGATATCACCTGCACGGGGCCCCGGAGGATTACTCATCAGTACGCTTTGATGGTCGATGACTTTTTGGATTTGTTTCGTCTGATTAAGCTGTGTGAAAGTGGAATTGGAGAGAGAAAGCACGCCCTCCTCGCTCTCTGATTTGGGCCCGCTGGGAGGATTGTTTGGTGCAGCGGAGGGATCTATCGGTTGCAAGGCAGGGGGACTGCGGGGCTCGTGTGAGAGGGGATGGGTCATGACAGGACAGGGTGACTAAACAGCGGCGGAGTGGATTCAGACATGAGAAAGCAGTGGGAACAATAAAGTCAATTACGAACATATAGGCATCATGCATATATTGTTTCATGTGTGGGAGTGCAGATGTTACAAACCGTCAGTATTGCTTTACATAAAGGTAGGGCATATAAGCGTATAACGAGTCTGAAAGATGGTTTGCTTATATGGACAATTATGATTAATATTCATTGTAACACTGGGTTGTGAGGTGTTTTTTAATCGAGAATTTTTGCAACGCGGAATCTTAAAATTACATCCATTTTCTGTATCAGGTCAGGTTCTTGTGCCAAGTGGATTTCCCAATCTCTGTCTTCCATAACTCCATGAGACTCTGTAGTGCTGTTAAAACCAACCATTATCTGTCGTATGTTTTGGCATTTCTAAGAAGTGAACTAATAATAAAAGTGTCTGGCTGTAGCTTTCATAAATTGTCACCAACACACGCTAGTTTGTAAGCACAGCTGCTATTAAAATATACAGGCACAAATGCAAATTACGTTCCAACCAACCCCGGTCTCTCCCCCAATTATGGACAGACAGGCACCAGGATGGAATACATTATAAGGACAATCCGCTTCAGCAAAATTTGGCCGAGGGTTAAGAAAAAAAAAGGAAATCAGAATTGTCTTAAATCAGCTCACAAAACTTGGACAGCAAATTTGTTGTAAACCAGTCTGGCTTTGTCATTTTGATGTCTCTTCGCTCTTTTCCACTATTCATGCCATATTGCTGTGTTGCACATTATTCGCCCTGCCCACTTGTTCCTCTTTTTGCCACAGATCGGCCCTCCATTGTATTGAAACTTTCAGTAGATGTACAATAGATTGATTTGTGTAAAATGTCCAATGTTCATTTGCACCAACAAGTCAACACTGTCTGAATGGGTTGGCTCCATCCTACCTTTCGAGCTTTTGTTGATCCGTGATCCAGGTCGAACATTGAGATCCTCCAATCAAATGACTCTGCAGGTGCCAAAATCTAAGTGTAAAACCGGAGGAGACCGGGCTTTTGCCGTAGCGGCTCCGAGACTCTGGAATGGCCTTCCACTGAATGTCAAAATGGCCCAGTCCATTCATGTTTTAAGTCATTGTTGAAAACCATCTTTTTGCTTTGGCCTCAACACAAGCTGAGCAGATCCCATGTATTTTATTATTATTGTTTCATGTTGTATATTTTGTGACTGTTTTACTCTTCAATTGTACTTTATAATGTTGTTGTACAGCACTTTGGGCGTTGCAGCTGTTTTTAATGTGCTATATAAATAAAGTTGACATTGACATTGACAGACAACTGCGCTGTTTCTCTGCGCGGCCTGAAAACGACTTTGTGTCCTGTAGAACTGATTTTCTCTGGACGTCTCCAGTCCTATGTAAACTAATACGAGAAGAAGCGGCGGCGAACTTCGGAATAAGGTGAATAGGTATGGCTTAACTACTACACTACTATTGCAGCCATGGTAGAATGACAGAAGCGAGGCTGCCAATCTATGCCATCGGACGCTCTTTAGAACCTCCATTGACTCACTCACACGTTACATTCCAACCATGACATGACCGGCTCCGTCATCTGAGCTACTGTCGTTCTAAGTTGGATGAGCGTGAGAAGCTCTGAGAAGAAAATGTTTAACGAACTAAAGTCTTGAGGATGACTTTGACTACATCCATCCGACCATTTTTGCTTTGAGAAGGCTAAGACATGGCTAGAATTCCCTATCCACATACACTTTGGCGTGGACCGGGTTCAACAACTGCACCAACTAGATAAGTCACGGTCATTGAGATTCCACAAGTTTGGAAGACATCTACTTGAAAACGTAGACTATGAAAACATGAGAGCTTACACATAATTACCCTTTATAGCATTTCAGCGTGTGTGTAGACGACATGAGGACAGCACACAAAAAGACGAAATAGGCTTTGTCTTGGGATTAAGAGTTGTAGGATTCATTGCTCCTATCCTTTATGGACAAAATGCTAAGGAAAAGTCTCTGTCGCTGCCAGCTCAATCCTTTCTCCCCGTCTCCGCTGGCTCTTCCCTAATGGCCTTGAAGACAGTAGCGAGCCCTCTGACTCACCTACAACACAGGCCGCCGCCGGTGCCAACACTGTCAGCTGTTCCATTGCGCATCACGGAAAGGTCGGCGATTGCGAGAGACACTTTTGTACCTGTTCAGTTCAGGAAACTCTTGGACCATCTCTGCCCGGCTTATTTCCACGCTGCCGATTTCACACAAAAAAAAAACAGATCAGGATCGGTTACCCTCGGGACCTGGAGGGCTCTGCAGCTGTCAGGGAGCCGCGGGTAATTGGAGGAAAAGTTTGTGATGTGCGATTTTGACTCGGGGATGAGGAATGGTGCGGGCACAGACGCCTTCGCACACCTCACGATCCCACAGACTTAGTGCTCAGACAGGTCGGGATGTCCTGTGACTCAGAGCCATTGTTTTAAAGGGTGGGAATAGGAAATAAGGAGAGAGACCAGTGGAAAAGTAAAGCAGAGATTCCATTTGAGAGATGTTATTTTCGTCCAATCTGTCACCTACTTCATCCATGCAGTGTTGGATTTGAAAGGGGATGCACCTTGGCGTTGGTATTTCTAACTCAAAATAACATACATTAATGGAAACGCAGTAATGACGGTGCAGACAAAACTGTGCCGTTTGGTGATAAAAGTTTAAATGATGTCAAAAACATTAACTGTTAAGTTGGTTATTAGCAGGTGATGAATTGCAGTGAAGGCCATTGGAACACAACGATCTGAAGACGTTTGGTTACTTTGCCAGCAATCTAGAATATTGTGATTGTTAAATTTGCACAACTGTCAGGTTCCCATCGATCTGTTTGGATTGGGTTAGTCTGGGAAATTACATTTTCTCATAATGGTGTCCAAAAGTGTTGACAATGTAAAAAAAACATGATGTTGGTCAGTGGACAGGCCTTTCAGTCTGCTCAGGATCTGGGACTTTATCCCTCACAAGTGATTAGGTTAAACATTTGTACATTTTTTGTTTGAATATTTCTTTCATAAAGTAGCGAGTCTGCCATATAAACTGGTTCCTGCACTTGTGTTTTATTATAAATTCCAGGGAACGTCAACACAACCACAACGATCAGCAAAAAAAACAGTGCAGCAATCCCTCATCTTTCCCACACGTAATCATTCACAAATATTGACATGTTTGGTATCGACGTGGAGCACGAAAGGCGACAGAGATGACGCCGTTCTCCAAATATGGACCTTCCCTGTCTGGGGGGCAGCTGCTAAGGAATATAGTAGAAATATAGAGGCTAGTAAACTTTCGGACCCGCTTTCTCAAATTTAGGTTTTCTTTACACTCTTGAAACAATATCTCCACCTTAATAGCTCCTACACTCCAAACTTTACAGTCTTTTACTTGTTTTTTTCGGAGGGACTTTTAAATTTTTATTCCTGCCTGATCTATTGTGCTTTGAACCACACAAATGAAGGCCACATTGTTATTTATACAGATTTTATTACTTTATTACTTATGAATAGCTTTTTCAAAGACAAAATAAGACATCAAAAATCCTATCCTCTATTAGCTAATAGAAAAATGGCAATATATTTTCTTCTCATATTTATATCAGTATTCCACAGCATAAGTTTCAAATTGATATGACTACATTTATTTCCCCCCCTATTGACCTGCAGTGTCTCGCCTTCTGTTAGTTTGAAAATGGGGGGAAAATGGGTACAAGCTGATTTCGCTTCCAATGCCCCTTCCAACCACCCCTCTTTCACCACTTTCTCTTTCCGTCTATCGTTCCATTATGAGGGTGACGAAAGCCCGACAGCCGACCGTCTCTCCAGAAGCTCCAAAACGGCCTTCCAACACTTCTTCAGCTACTGCGTGTTTTTTGTCAAAAGCTAAAGAAGAAAAGCCGACGCTGCACCATGGCCTGTCGCCTTTGAGCACTAGCATCTGTCTGCGCAAAATGGTGTCGGAGGGAGCGACTCGCGGCGACAAGCAGACAGACAGACAGACAGCCCTCCTTCTGCCAGTCACTAGCCTCTCCAGAGAGGCTAGTGTTTCTGGGAAAGTCCCCCGCGGCCGGCTGCCTCTGTCGGGCCTGTGGAGCTGGCTCATGGCTGGGCACGTCTGACAGACCGAAGGGAAATCACATCCCGGAGCTGTGACTGTGTGACTGTGAAAGGATGTGGACAGAGTAACACGCACCTTGGTTAATTATTTTGTGTGTGCCTTTTATTTGAAGTAGATTTAACATCGGTCATAAAAATAGAAAATAGAAAGCGGCGTTGGTCATCAAAACGCTTAAAGGTCACCCAGCAGCATTTAAATCACCAGGACTCCCGGTCCAAGTGTAAAAGTCCACACACAAAGAGGACCTTTAGAGATGACAACGGGCACTGGGAAATGTAGCACAACTGACTGTAAATAAGTGTTTCTGAGGTGTACAGTAAAAGTCAAATCTGGCAGGTCAATTTCACACGCAGCACAGCAGTTCTAAGTGCACCTAACTGTAATGTACTGGACATTTTTTACTACGGATCAAAGATGGGAAAAGTCTCTAGAGGTGTCTCAAACGTTTCATGACAAGTCTTGCTTCATAAAATATTTGACCTTCCAAGTGCAGCCAGGCCTAGATCACGATCAAATTAGGACTGAACCTGGTCTAAAAAGGATGTAATACTAACTTTACGGCTTTAAAGACACAACAGTTGTTCACCCTCTATACGGCAATGTGACGGGAACTAATGAGACGTCGGACTAATGGGTTGGGGGACCAAAGGCATGGCACCCTGCTGCGCATACTTATCCACCTTTTGTACATTGATCGCCAGTGCCTTTCTTTTTTCTTTTCTTTTTTTGGCGCACCTGCTGGACTGGACGAGTGGTCCTATTTTCCCTGGGTGCGATTTTTTTTTTTTTCCTTCGTAGGTGAGTTGGTGCATCAACCAATCGCAAGTCATGAGAGTGAAACGTCATGACTTGCGTCATGATCCTAATAATCACCTAAAGGATTATTAGGAACACCATACTAATACTGTGTTTGACCCCCTTTCGCCTTCAGAACTGCCTTAATTCTACATGGCATTGATTCAACAAGGTGCTGAAAGCATTCTTTACAAATGTTGGCCCATATTGATAGGATAGCATCTTGCAGTTGATGGAGATTTGTGGGATGCACATCCTGGGCACGAAGCTCCCGTTCCACCACATCCCAAAGACGCTCTATTGGGTTGAGATCTGATGACTGTGGGGGCCATTGTAGTACAGTGAACTCATTGTCATGTTCAAGAAACCAATTTGAAATGATTCGAGCTTTGTGACATGGTGCATTATCCTGCTGGAAGTAGCCATCAGAGGATGGGTACATGGTGGTCATAAAGGGATGGACATGGTCAGAAACAATGCTCAGGTAGTCCGTGGCATTTAAACGATGCCCAATTGGCACTAAGGGGCCTAAAGTGTGCCAAGAAAAAACATCCCCCACACCATTACACCACCACCACCAGCCTGCACAGTGGTAACAAGGCATGATGGATCCATGTTCTCATTCTGTTTACGCCAAATTCTGACTTTACCATCTGAATGTCTCAACAGAAATCGAGACTCATCAGACCAGGCAACATTTTTCCAGTCTTCAACTGTCCAATTTTGGTGAGCTCGTGCAAATTGTAGCCTCTTTTTCCTATTTGTAGTGGAGATGAGTGGTACCCGGGGGGTCTTCTGCTGTTGTAGCCCATCCGCCTCAAGGTTGTGCGTGTTGTGGCTTCACAAATGCTTTGCTCCATACCTCGGTTGTAACGAGTGGTTATTTCAGTCAAAGTTGCTCTTCTATCAGCTTGAATCAGTCGGCCCATTCTCCTCTGACCTCTAGCATCAACAAGGCATTTTCGCCCACAGGACTGCCGCATACTGGATGTTTTTCCCTTTTCACACCATTCTTTGTAAACCCTAGAAATGGTTGTGCGTGAAAATCCCAGTAACTGAGCAGATTGTGAAATACTCAGACCGGCCCGTCTGGCACCAACAACCATGCCACGCTCAAAATTGCTTAAATCACCTTTCTTTCCCATTCTGACATTCAGTTTGGAGTTCAGGAGATTGTCTTGACCAGGACCACACCCCTAAATGCATTGAAGCAACTGCCATGTGATTGGTTGTTTAGATAATTGCATTAATGTGAAATTGAACAGGCGTTCCTAATAATCCTTTAGGTGAGTGTATATCAATCAGCTTACGGGGATATTTCAGGATTTTTGACATAGGGCCTCATTTCCTAGTTATCCAGAGTGTTGTTGATGTCTGGAGATATGTTTTTCTTAAATTCATGCAGTTCTTATATTTGAAGAGTCTAGTGGCGCTAGGCTAGAGCAAGGCTAAAGCATTTCTATGGTAACAGTTAGCCTGCATTAAAAACAGTTTGGCGCACTCCACAGTGCACCTGAGGTAATTCACTTATAACACCAGACTAACCATATAAATTGTCTGTGTCGATAGAATAATTTTAACCATTTTGCATTTAAAATAACTTATATTGAGCAGCATCAGCTTCGTGGCTGTAAGCTAACCATAGACTGTTAAAAAGAATAGACAACTCCTCCTCACTCCTCCCGTTTACCATAATGACCACGTTCGAGGGGGAATTCATGGCGGATTTACAGACTCCTCCTCCCCAGCTCTGACGAAGCATGTTCCTAATAAGGGCATAAGGGCGGGATCTTCACTGTAGACTCGGCCCTTGCGTGACGTGTAGCTCGCGCAGCTCCAATGCTAACAGTCCAACCCTCATTAAGTACGAGATTTTTTAAATGTTTTTTACGAAAACCAGCCTGGTTTCTTTCATTGTAACTAACTCAGCGTTATCACAGGAGGAATATCTAGCTGTAGACAGTTCCAAAAAATTAGGCACCGGGCTCTTAAGTTGTTTTTAATGTGTCTAAAGTGTAATGATTCCTAATGGGAGACTAGCGGCTATAGAGAGGTACTACAGCAATGGCAGCCTCCAGTGTTGTGGTCATAAAGCAGAGCAGCCAGCGGCCATTGAAGCTAACGCTGCGGCGGAGTGATCTGCGAGAAAATAGTCCCTCAAAATGCGGTAATTCATGTGATACAAGGTCAGTTATATTTCAAAAAATGTTCTATTAACACAGACATTTATATGGTTAGTCTGGTGTTATAAGTGATTTTCCTCAGGTGCACTGTGGTGTGGGTCAGACTGTTTTTAATGCAGGCTAACTGATACCATAGAAATGCTTTAGCCTTGCCCTAGCCTAGCGCCACTAAGCTCTTCAAATATAAGAATTGCATGAATTTAAGAAAAAAATATCTCCAGACATCAACAACACTCTGGATAACTAGGAAATGAGGCCCTATGTCAAAAATCCCGAAGTATCCCTTTAATACATCGATGTTCCCCCACTTCTATTGACGGGGGAACATAGGGCTGACCCCGGACTGGACTGCAGCAACATGAACTAACACTTAAACACCCCTCTGAGTTAGTTCAATTTGTATCTCCTTGGCACAATGAATGAAAAGTGCGATCCAAAAGTTCTCTCTGATTTTGATTCATCAGTCAGTATTTGATTTGATTCACACAACAACAAAAAACAATTGTGTGAACTTAATGTATCTCTCCAACAGCTGAGCGGCAGCAGGAGCCCGGGCTGCTGTTGGAGAGATACATTAAGTTCACACAATAGTTTTTTTGCACACACCATTGGGATGTAGTGCAGTAGTAAGTGTTATGTTTATCTTTCAAATGTTGTGGAAAGTTCTCAACAAAAAGTACAGATCCTCAAAAACCTTACTTAAAATAAATTTACTCAAGTGTTGTACTCTTGTTACAGAGCGCCTCTGAAAGCAACACTATTGTCAAAGCCCATGGGCAAAGGATTGAGGAAGTCTAAGAACCACTGGCCAAGAACATTGCTTTTTAAAGAGGGGGTATTATGCCTTTTCAATCACATAGCACCAGTCTATAGCATACTACAATGATGACGTAACCTTCTGTTGGTCTGTATATGCAGTAAATTAAAATAACTGCCTTGAATAAAATTGCTCTCTCAAAATGGCTGTACTGAATGTCTTGAAATAGGCCTCTGTCTCTTTAAGAAGCTTTCCGACACGCCCCCTTCAGCACACTGCTGTGGCATCGAAACAACACTACTGTGCGGGGAGGGGCCTCTGCTGAGCTGAGGAGCAGTGGTTGGTGGCTTGGCTGGTGACAAAAGGTCCAGAGGCGTCTCCAGGAGGTGGGGGCGTTCCTAGGAGGACTGAGGCATAGCTACACCTAAAATGGCTGCCGTCTAAGTTTTTACTGATTACTCAAAAATATGTGAATGAGCCAAGGCAACACTCCAGGCATGTGTTTAATGAGGGACTGACATAATAACATGATATAAAGCTTGAAAAAGTCGATTTTACATAATACCCCCCTTTAAACTTCCAAGTACTAACATGCTTAGATAGGGTGACCAGATTTTCCAAATAAAAAACTGGGACATTCGTGGTTCCAAATCTAAACTGTCTTTACCCACGATGAATGGTAAAACTGTCAACCACTTATGACATGCACTAATCCGCATCCTGAAATGAGATTTTGAATTGGGACTGTCAAAACTGGGACTGTCCCGGGTAAACTGGGACATCTGGTCACCCTATGCTTAGATAAAGATAAAAAAAAACAGGTCCAGAGCTCTTAATAGAGTAAAACAGGTTTTAACAGTGGCAAGGTCCATTTGGGGGGGGGGGGGGGGGGGGGGAATGGACGTCACCAATGTATAAACTAATAAACTAAACTAAACTAAATAAAATATCAGGAAAATTAAACATGAATATTGTGAAGAAAAAAAAAAAAAAACTTTTGGAAAAAGCCGTGCACGTCTGTCCGCCTACTTGTCCTTTGTGTCTGAGTTTGACAAAGCTGGGAAGAGGAGAGTGTGCGGCAGAGAAGCGTTCATGGCTTGGAGTTCTGCTCAGCTTCATAACGCGCCAAAGCAGTTTGATGTTTGCTGACGGGCCGTTCCACCGGGAGGGAGGAGAGGGGGGTGAGGGGAGGGAGGGGGGTGTGTGTGGGCGAGTCCAGCGCCGCAATCGCATAAAAAAGCCATTGTTGCATTTGTTTAGGCACGCCGTCCAAGAACCAAAAACTCTCCTCCGGGGTAAGCGCCCAGGTTGGAGCGACCAATCATGGCACCTCATTTGCTGGAGAATTGGTAACAACCGCGGTAGTTTTAATAACCACAGCTCCTTACTTTTGCTTATTTTGTTTCCGAAGAGATTTTTTTTTTTTTTTTGCAAAGTCTTCTTGATGAGATTTCTGTGCTTGAAATCTTTAGTTATCCGGAGAGGCGTTTGAATGGGATCACAGGGAGTTGGTGATGGTGGGTGGGTCTGATGGCGCGCATGGGCAGCTGCGCTCTCGTCAGTCCACCCCAGGGCGGCTGTGGCGATGTAGCTCACTATCATCGGGTAGGGAGTGAATGATTGTGTCTATGAAAGCTCCTTTCCTTTTCTGTTTGACGAGCAGTGTTGGGCAAGTTACTTTAAAATAGTAATATAGTCTATATTAGTTGTTACAGTTTTAAAAATGTTAAATGTTTGTATTACATATTACTGTATTGAAAATGTAGCTGAGTTACACTACTTTGAGTAAACTCTGAGGTACTTCTGGCAAAATATAAACTGAAAATAGTAGTCAAAGATTTCTCTTTCCTTCAGTGTCCAACTTGATTTGGTGCTACATTTTATTTCGGGGGAGTTTGGCATTTTTTCCTTTCATACATTTAAATGCACTTGTAACTCGAGTTACTTCAATTGTAATGACTAATATATTACCGTATTTTGTGTACGTTTATTTGGTCTGGACAGTGCATATTATTGACTCTGGGAACCAGAGTCAATAATAAACACGGTGAGGCTGCGTTTCAGTTTCATGCAGCTAAAATCTGGAACAGTCTTCATGAGGATGTGAGACAGGCCTCAACTCTGACAATGTTCAAATCCAGGCTGAAAACAGCTCTTTTTACCCGTGCATATGAAAACTGAAAGTATTTTATCTGCACTCTTGCCTTTTACTGTAATTGATTAACTTTATGTTGATGTTTTATTGATTGATTTGATCTGTTTTCTTGTAATTTTTCTGCAACTGTGAAGCACTTTGAATTGCCTTGTGTATGAATTGTGCTCTACAAATAAACTTGCCTTGCCTTGCATGTCAACCTGAACCGAGCACATTTTCTCCAGTTTGGCTTTACCCAAATCTAAAAGCTTCTTGAAAAAAGTGTCAAAATAGCGACAAAAATGATACAAAAACAAGGATGAAAATGCAACAAAAGAGCGACAAAAACGTATGTATGGAAAATGTATGGAAAAGTGACAAAAATGTGTGACGAAAACGCAACAATAAAGCCACAAAAGAGCAACAGAAAAGTGACAACGAAACAAAAGAGCAACAAATGAGCGGCAACAAAGTGACAAAAACAACAACGTGACGCTCCATTTAGATAGGTTTTGTAGGTCTTAGCTTTCAAATGAGGCATTACACTGGCCTATAAGCTGTGACTTTATGGATTTATGGCGGCACGGTAGTTCAGTGGTTAGAGCTCGTGCTTCACAGCTAGAAGGTCCGGGTTCGATTCCCACCTGGACGGGGCCTTTCTGTGTGGAGTTTGCATGTTCTCCCCGTGTCTGCGTAGGTTTCCTCAGGGTACTCCGGTTTCCCCTACCACTAAAAACATGTACAATAGGCCAGGATGAATGTGAGTGTGTTTGAGAGTGTGTTTGAGAGTGCGAATGGGGGACAACGGACGGCTTGATTACATACAGACCCATGTATGTTCATTAACATGCACTGTGCCGACCAAATAAAACCAATAAATAAATAATAATATTAAAAAAATGTGGGTAAAGCTGAACTGCACTCGGTTAAGGCGGGGGTTAAGAGGTTAAACCATTTCTATTTATTGCATGTGCGATACATGCGATTGACCAATGGAATTGCACTGAATTAAGTATCAACAAAAATATGATCAGAAGAGACTGAATAAGGTTAAAGCAAATCTCTCAAACCTAAAAAGTTTATTGTCAACAGTGTTGGGTGTAACGTATTACAAAAGTAACAAGTTACAAAAATATACTACTTTTTTCAGTAACTCTGTCATATAACATATTACCGTGGGCAGAACGGTGGTGCAGCGGTTAGCGCTCGTGCTTCACAGCTAGAAGGTCCCGGGTTTGATTGAGAGTGCACATGGGGGACGACGGATAGGAATTATCCCAAGGCTACAATCCGGTGTGGTGTGTTTACATGCATGAGACCCATGTATGTTCATTAACCTCTTAATCCCCACCTAAACTCCAGTTCAGTTTGACCCAAATCTAAAAGCTTCTCGACTGGAGCTCACAGCCTATAGGTCAATGCAACACTTCATTTGAAAGCTAAGACCTACAAAACTGACTTTGTTGTCGCTGGTTTACGTCACATTTTTGAAGTGTTTTTGTCACGTTTTCGTCTCTTTTTTGTCGTGTTTACGTAGTGTTTTTGGTAATTTTTTCGTAGTTTTTTTGGTCGTGTTTTTGTCACGCTTTTGTTGCTTTTTGGGTCGCTTCACTTTTTTCAAGAAGCTTTTAGATTTTTTCTAAAGTTTGTAAAGCCAAACTTGGTTCAGGTGGGGGTTAAGAGGTTAACTCTCAAAGCCTAAAGAGAAGACGTAAACAGGCTGGGAGTTGGGCGTGGCATCTCTCTCTTAGATAACCTGTAGATGGTGTCTACAAAACGGGACAGGCGGCTTGTGTTGGACATCTCCTGTTTACTCTCCTCGTTTTTGACCCACCGCTTGTATTTTGGAGATGACTTTGACATAGGTTCCATCAAGCTTAAACAAAAAACGCCTTATTTCGCCTCAGCCTATTCATGTTTACAAGAAATTAAGTTCTCCCAACCGAAACCTCTTTCCTTGGTGTTCTTGCCTGGCCTCCAAAGCTGTCAACAGTGTTCGCTCGCTCCTGCCCCAGCGTCACAGGCCCTTGTAAGGCTGGCTCCGTCTCGTGTCCGTCTCTGGGCAGCGGCGGCGGTTGAAAGCTCGCCGCGGTCACCGTTGGAAAGCCTGCAGTTGTTAGTGGTTAACCCCGGGCTCCCCGTGCCAGTTTCCCAGAGGCGCGCATCAAGTTTCCGGCGGCAATGACGTGGGAGTAATCATTCAGAAATATAGAGCTGCGGGCGTTAATGGTGAGAAATGGCTATATTTTTCCGATGTGTTTATGAAATGAGCTCGCATTATGTCGCTGTATGTCGTTAGCGTGCTTTTCTTAGCGTCGCCATGTTCTGCGGGGATCAAAAGGCCCCAACCGGAAACTTGCGGAAGGAACATGTTATTTGTCGGAGCGGAGCAGAAAACTACGGAATGAAGGCAAATGAGTGTGCATGTGGTCAAGGGAAGTTCAATTTGTACATAACAACCTAACAAACCTCCCAATATGCAGTGTTTGGCATATGAGAAGGCCTTCATTTTGGTTCATACAGGCATTTGGTGACCATTTCAAACACCTCGATCACTTTCTTACATTTTGCTGCTTAGAAAAAATAAGACGTAGTTTTAAAAAATATATAATAATTGTATATTGATTTATTTTAAGTATTATTTTTTTATTATTGTAATTCCCTTTTTCCCCCCTCTTTTTTATTTATTTATTTTTATTTTATTTTATGATTGCTTGTTTGTTTCTATCAAAACTATTTCCATCCTATTCATCCATTTACTATTATTCTTCAATCAATCAATCCTATTACTATTAATGTTGGTTTATAGGTTGCGTTCACGTTATAGAATTCTCTTTCAGTTGGAGGTGCCAATACAACTCTATGGGAGAGAAACAGTTTTTGAAAGAAATTTCCAAAAAGAAAATGTCCAAATGTTTTCTTTGATCACGTGACAGTGCCTGGATTCACAAACCTGACATGTGAATTTTATGGCTGAAAGTCCTTTCTACTGGCCAACATCAAGCACATGTTTTTGAATATTGTCTCCACTTTTGGACGCCTTTGTGAGGAAATAATTAGACATGTTCATATGTTCTGGAAGATATGACTTTGAACTTTGTGACAGCTTTTGTTTCATGTGAATTGGCCCAGTAATTACAGAGAAATTAGCAATGATTTAAGACTATAAATCTGCATTTTGAGCGTTACTATGGTTACGGCCATGGAATTTTCAGTTGCCCTCCACCTCAATTTTAAACTATGGGCTCTTTAGAATGTTGTGATGTCACGTGAACGCAACCTATTGTGATGATAGTTGTCTCCATTTTTGTTTGTCTCTTTATTTATTTATTTTTTAATTAATTTTTTTCTTCTTCTTGGCTCTGAAGGTTTCCTTTTATTATGGTTATATTCTGTTTCTTTCTTTTGTTACTATCACAGGGATCATCGTGATTACCATGATCATTACTATTTTTCTGATTTTTTATTTTTTAAATATATTTTTGTTATTATTGTTATTGTTTTATTTTTATTTATTTATTTTTTCCCTCAATATCTTATGATTTTGTTTCGTAATACATCCATGCACACGTTCATTCCACCCGCCCCAATATTTCACACACAAAACACTCAACTGACAACGCACATCCTGTTCCATCTACCGTTTGTTATTTGTGACCCCATGTGTTTCTCCTTTTGTCTATGTGATGTATGAATGTTTTTTGTCCTGTATGTCAATTATAGAAATAAAAAAATAAAAATCTTCTGGTTCAACACTCGCTCCTGATAAAAAAACAAAAAGGTGCCTTGTTAGCTACGCAGAGCTAGCTCCTGTCTGCTTCAGCGTGTTGTTCTGTTGTAGCGGACGCAACTTGGCCACTTGGAAGTTAGCGGACTTTGTTTTTAACTTGTTCCAAATGGTTAATGATACGTTTTTTCTGGATTGGAGTTCATCGGCCTGTGATTTTGTGCGTACACGAACTGTGCTCGACAAATAAACTTGCCTAATTGTTGTAGATAGCTGCTCTTCCATTTCTGCTGACGCTTCCTTCTCGGCACTGGCACCATAATCACCCACAGCCGCCTCACCCCCTCCGTGTTGTTAGTCAGGAGCATGTGCCAGCGTTACGCAAGCCCAGCTGCAGATAAAGACTTCCGCGGCGCTATCGAGTCCTTGGCCTCCTCTTCCTCCATCAGCGTCGGGATCGGATGTTTTTACTCTGCCTTGGTTTCACTCTACACACTTTAGGCATGCACTCGAGTTGCATTTCGAAGTACTTGTGCTTCTAGTGTGGGTTCTTCACTGCGGTTGCGTGAGCTCACAGTCGTACAGGAGTTTTCCATCGTGGACAAACTACCAGACACAACTAGTAGATTTTTCTATTGTGAGCGCAGTAAAGTTCTGTCTTATGTAACTAGCATGTGCAGGAATGAGAAGCAAAACGTCCTTGATGCTAAATCAACCAAGCACAGATGATGTCGTGAAAAAGTTTTTGTTTACTTCCCACAGTCAATACCAGACACTTGTGTTGATACATGATACATGACCGTAATGTTCGGACTATTGAGCGCACCTGAATATATGCCGTACTAACTGAATAATTTTTTTTTTTTACATTTACTATAGGCCGCACTGGTCTATAAGACATTATAAGGAGCAAGGAGCAGTGGGCGATGGCAGTACTGCATCCGGGGACCCATCTCCAGATGTGGAGGCAGGCTGATGGAACAGAAACACCTGGCTGGAGGTGTGCACATTGTTACAAAGTAGGGCTGGGCGATATATCGATATTTAAGATATATATCGATATATTTTTAAATGAGATATGGAATTAGACCATATCGTGTATATCAGGATATTTCAAATTGGGATAAGCTATTAAGTTAACAAAAAGAAACAGGTAATCTCGAGCTGATTTAAAAAAAAAAAAAAAGCTTATCTTAAACTGAGCACTTTATTTTGTTTATAAATCCTGCTCTCAGAAAAAGAGTGACCTATTTTATTTTATAGGCTCTCACTTTGTGGAAAAAAAATATCGGGATGTATATCGATATTCAACCTAAATATATCGGGATATGACTTTTGGTTCATATCGTCCAGCCCTTTTACAAAGCGCAGTTGAATGCGCCATCAGCACTGGAAATCCATACAGGGTCAAATATGTCAAGAGAACGGTGGCCTACAGGTACATTTACTTTTATGAAAGTGTGATTAAAAGTTCCTACATTAAATTGAATGATATGATATGATATGAGACAAACTGAAGCGCTGCCTGCACTGCGGCTAGTCCCGGGAGAGTGTCCTCTTGGGAGCTTCCTATTGTTTGAAGCTGCTCTGAGTGCGGAAGAGCTGGGTCTGTGGCAAATCATTTGAGGTGGACTATAAATGAATTTAGCCCATGCTTCGCGTTGTCCCTCCATAATATTTCAGTGGTGAGAGAATAATTAATTGCATTTATTTTGCACCCGAAGCCAAACACTGCGGACACACAGCGATAGTTTGCCACTGTTGTGGAACTTCTCACCACTCTAAAGGAAAAAGCTCCAAAGTATTTGTCTTATCAAAAGTGTAAGTTTAATTTAACACACGTGTGGAGAGCCGACACACAGAACAATCCATCGCAAACTCTGAAGCCCAGAGCCAGAGCGGTCTTTGTGCCCATTGTGATGCAGAAAGCCGGCGCTCCCCAGCAGCCCGACCAAAAGGCTCAGCATGGCAGCCAGACGGTCCATCACAGTGTGCATTTGCTTGTGACTAGTTTTAGTTAGATAACTCTAAAAACTGTCACAACACCACCTGTCCGAGTTATTGTGCAGAGTAGGTTACGTCTGTAAGAAACAGTGTGAGCTCTCCTTCGTCTTTCGGAGTTCTTTCATTAGAAATAACCGAGCACATAAAAAAATACTAAATTATACAGTTTTGATTTAAACAACACTTGTAATAATGCATCCACAAAAGGTCATGACGCAACTCAATAACGTCCATGTTTTTGCTCTGAATTGTCTATAAATGCCCATTTTATTTTTACAATCTCTTCTTGTCAGTGTGTCATCTGAACCCTTGACCTTTTACTGGCAGGTTATTAGTCATGTGATCCGTGTGCGGCGGACCAATGGGAGCAGCAGACCAGGGAAATAAGCCTCTTACAAAGTCTAATGGACATATTTCCCGGGTTATCTACTGTTGGAGCTGCCAAGAGGATTTGACATCCACGCGGGACTACAATAGACCAAAGCACCGCTGTTATGAAAGATGGGACACTTTGATTATGATCACAACGCGAGCCTGTCGATATATCCGACAAGAACAAGGTCATAACTTCTAACTTCAGTTCCATTTCGGCCTTGTTTTGGTTCCGATCTAGTATTTTTTAAGTCCTGTTTTGTCACATCTTTGTTCAAATTTAACGGAGAGTACCGCAAATACCAGAGTTTTCCTTATCCTCCTCGAGTGATTGCAGTTGACGGTGCGCCTTGCGTGCCTGTGTGCGGTGGGTATATACGGACCTCAGTGGAGCGAGGATCACATTCTCTGATAACATCCCAGTGCTTCACACACACCGCTGGTTCCACCTCGGCCAACGCAGGATCAGGTTCAGCCCGGGACGTGCTGCCCTGCCCTGCCCCTGGACTGTACCTCTCTGCTGGGACAGGGGCAAATGAGTACAATGTATTAATGTTGCATATGAGCTACACAGGAAATGATGATAAACGTACTTGGAAAAACAATGTCCTTTTATACACTTCGCGCTGAGTTTGTAGTGTGTACTCAACACAAGGCGGTCCGGGAATTGAACCCAGGACCTTCGCACTTTGACTCGTGAGTGCTAACCTCTTAGCCACAGCACACAGCGATAATGTTTAGCCTTATAGCTTTGTGAACGCGTTACACCAGTAATCGTCAACGCAACTCATCTCAAATGTTTAACTTTCCATACACTGTGCGTCAAAAGGAGTACCGGTTCTCTCACAACAAAAATATGACAACAATATAGATTCTCATTTGAAATAGCGCAATGGAGGCAAAATGTTGAGTTTCTTGGTCTCGTAGACACTAAGGCTCCATCTAATAAAGTCGCAAGATAGCTCCTTTCTCCTTTTCCTTAACCTTTGAGGCCGACGTCATGAGGTCGACCTTGAGGAACCTTTTGCAGTTAGGAACAGGAGCTTCAGCTGCTCCTGAACCTTCCTAACTTCCTAATGTTTTTAGTATCACCAACATAGTCCACAACAACTCTTTATAAAGATCACCGTTCAATTTTTACTGATTTTCACCAAATCCTGTCCTTTAGTTCACCGCAGACAGCTGCTAAGCCTGTTCTTTCACAGCGGGTCTTATGCAAATGAGCCATGTGGCTTAAGTTTTGTTCTTGTAAAGTGTAAACAAAAGTGCGTAACATTGCCATAAGTTCATAGGTGTCCTATAATAAAACTTTCAGATGCTGCTGTGGCTCTAATGCGGCATGACATGCTTAAAACTTTCATATATTTAGGACTAAGTCTGGGCACCATTACATTTTTATGGATACCAGTACATTAACGATACTTGGTTTTCGATACCAAACTGAACTTTTTCGATACTTATGCTAAATTATATGTCATATAGAACCATACTAACTAGTGTTTACATTTTTTACATCTCCCTCTCGATTTTCGTCCCCCACTTTTTGATGACCAGCAGCATCAAAACTTGAATTTCTTTCGGTATCTGCTTTCGATACCAGACTGGTAACTGTACCCAGCCCTATTTAGGACATAGCTCATATTTTTATTGAATGAAACGTCACGCAGCAAAACTGTCAATCATTTCACCCTTGTGCGGAGATCGGCCGCGTTCAGAAGCCTTTGGGAGGC
Organism: Neogobius melanostomus; assembly: GCA_007210695.1. Classification (NCBI taxonomy): domain Eukaryota; kingdom Metazoa; phylum Chordata; class Actinopteri; order Gobiiformes; family Gobiidae; genus Neogobius; species Neogobius melanostomus. The sequence goes on from VHKM01000156.1 coordinate 3,895,968, forward strand.
AGCGCCAATGGCCGCTGGCTGCACTGCTTTGTGACGACGACACTAGGGGACGCCATTGCTGTAGTACATCCATATAGCCGGTAGTCCCCCATTGGAATGCATTGCACTTTAGACACGTTGAAAACTACTTTAAAGCCTGGTTTCTAATTTTTTTGAACTTTCTACAGCTAGATATTCCTCCTGTGATAGCACTGGGTTAGTTACAATTAAAGAAACCAGGCTGGTTTTCCTGAGGAACATTGTAGAAATCTCGTATACTAACGAGGGCCGGACTGTTAGCATTGGAGCTATGACTGAACTGCACGTCACGCAAGGAGTCTACAGTGAAGATCCCGCCCTTATGCCCTTTTTAGGAACATTCTTCGTCAGAGCTGGGGAGGAGGAGTCTTTAAATCCGCCATGATTTCCCCCTCGAACGTGGTCATTGTGGAAAACGGGGAGGAGTGAGGAGGAGCTGTCTATTAATAATATGTCTATGGGCAGCGCAGTGGCTTGTGGGATCCTTATGGGCTGTTGAGCAGTGTTGCCACAGATTACTTGAAAAAGTAATATATTACTGATTACTCCTTTGAAATGTAACTTCATAAGTAACTAAGTAAAAGTACTTTAGTTTAAAACTAAGTTAGATTACGAGTTACTTTATTAGTTTCTTTCAGCCACGGCCGACAATATCTCCACCGTCACAACACACTAATGACAAACCCTTTTACCAACACTCACTTTATTGGAAGTGCATTCTAACAGTAACATCAACAAAGCTGACACAGACTCAGACTCCCCAACCAATGTTAGGCTGAAAACGTGACTTGTCACATTATGTTACGTCACTCGCCGAGATGCAAAAAGAGATGTATGTTTTTCATGACAAAATAGTAACCCACAGTGATTTGGAAAAGTAACTTAAATCTGATTACTGGTTACTGTAAAATGTAATCAGATTACAGCAATCCGTTACTAAGTATTTAGTTACTGGCATCACTGCTGATGAGGAACATTCCGAGGTTCCTCTGCTAAAGGAGATTATAAAGGAAACATACAGCTCCTTTCCTCACTCCCTCCTAACTGCACTGACACATTTGGATGCTCCTTGTCACGGCTAACGATGTCACACATCCAGGTCAACGATAAGGAGAAGGAGGTTCCTAAGCTAAATTACTTTTTAGATGCAGCCAAGCACTTCCTTCAGTTGATCTAGTGTGAGGGAGCAGTGACTCTACTCCGAGTGTCCAGCTCAAGTCTACAATTCAAGCTCATGGCAGTTCAGTTTGTCTTAAAAACATATTACAGAAGTTTTTGAGGTGGTCTACCGTTTTCTGGCGTGACCAGGCAACCAAACAGCAACATAACAAACCTGGAGATATTAGCGGATTTGGAGTGGCCCCTGTTTTTCTCACCTTGGGTATGGAAGAGGGCGCTTGCATCATGGCTCGTGGTAGCGACACTACAGGGACCGAACGCTCACACCTTTGCATCACAACACACTTGCGTCACCGGGTCATTACCAAAATGCGGTAGCAGCATTTTTTTTGTTTTTGTGTGCTTGTGTGCTAGAAACACTTTTCCGCGGGTGAAAATGTGCCAGTAAACGATATGGGCTCTTGTAACTTTTAACATGGGAGCGAGACGGCTGCCAAAGTCCCACCCACGTCACAGCGAGAGTGTGATTTTATTGGCTCGCTAAAAGGACGGACTGACAGGTGAGTGGCCTCTCTTTGGCTATGGGATTTGTGTGTGTCACGGTGAAGATAGGTTCATAATGAAACTGCCGTCTGTAACAATGCAGAAGGCAGTTTCATTTTGTAATAATTTGCACATTTTTGAAATAACTCATCCCACCAGGCCTTAAAGGGATGTTTCAGGATTTTTGACATTGGGCCTCATTTCCTAGTTATCCAAAGTGTTGTTGATGTCTGCAGATATTTTTTTTCTTAAATTCATGCAGTTCTTATATTTGAAGAGCTTAGTGGCGCTAGGCTAATGCTAGGCTAACACATTTCTATGGTATCAGCAACCCTGCATTAAAAACAGTCTGACCCACTCCACAGTGCACCTGAGGTAAATCACTTATAACACCAGACTAACCATATAAATGTCTGTGTTAATAGAATTGTTTTTGAAATATAACTGACCTTGTATCACATGAATTACCGCATTTTGAGGGACTATTTTCTCGCAGATCACTCCGCCACTGCGTTAGCTTACAGCCACGAAGCTGATGCTGCTCAAATATAAGTTATTTTAAATGCAAAACGGTTAAAATTATTCTATTAACACAGACATTTATATGGTTAGTCTGGCATTATAAGTGATTTACCTCAGGTGCACTGTGGAGTGGGTCAGACTGTTTTTAATGCAGGGTTGCTGATACCCCTCCTGGAACCGCCACCTTAATGTGGTGGAGGGGTTTGAGCGCCCGAATGATCCTGGAGCTCTGTTGTCGGGGGCTTCGTGCCCCTGGTAGGGTCTCCCATGGCAAACAGGTCCTAGGTGACGGGTCAGACAAAGAGCGGTTCAGAAGCCCCTTATGAGAGACCAACAGGCCCGGTTAGAACCATGAGGCCGTCCTTCTGTGGACCCACCACCTGCGGGAGGAGCCATAGGGGCTGGTGCAATGTGATTTGGGCAGCTCCAAGAGCTTCCCCCGCGACCTGGCAACGGACAAGTGGAGGAAAATGGATGGATGGATGGATGGATGCTGATACCATAGCAATGCGTTAGCCTAGCATGAGCTTAGCGCCACTAACCTTTTCAAATATAAGAACTGCATGAATTTAAGAAAAAAATATCTCCAGACGTCAACAACACTGGATAACAGGAAAAGAGGCCCTATGTCAAAAATGAGGAAGCAGTCAATTTGACTCCAACGTGCAAGTGCAAGTTTGGCTGAACTTTTTTTGTGTGTGTTAATTTTGCTCATTTTATATCCAAATTTCCACTCACTTCTCCGTTTGATGGAATGATTGCAAATCTAATGCGTTAATGAATGCGTTAAAGTCCCGGCCTGAGGAAATCATTTACATTTGTGGCATTGAAAAACATTACATTTGACGTGCTGCTACCGAAATAAACCCTGGCTGTGTCCAAATGACCACACTTTTCCCGAAAGTGCACTTAATCGTGGTCACGCCATTTTGTAGTGGTGTCGGAATGTCCAGAGAGAAAAAGTAGTGCACTCAAAATTTCCCAAAATGCAATCTGAGCAGCGACGGTCGTTAGACGGGTCAACAGAAACCACAATGCATTGCGACGGTCGGGGGAGAACATCCGACAGCGACAGGTAACACAAATGAATGAAAACAGCTTTTAATCACGTGTTGCATACTTTTTACGAGTAAAACACTTAAACATAAATTGATGCGGTAAAAGTCGCTAACTTTAGCGGCTTACCTTTAGCTTTAGCGGTTCAGTGATCAATAGCTTCCCCTCCCAGGCAAAAAGGCAATAGTCCAAGCCGTTTTCTTCATTCATGTAAAATTCATGTTAAAACTGATCTTACTAATACTGTATGTATCCATGAATATTACAACTGTCTCTTGACTTTGGTGGGTATTTATTTAAAAAATGCATTATAACCGAAGTTTAGTGAACTTATTGCCAATATAGTGCTCTCATTCTGTTAGCGATTCGGACACGGTGCTTTAGTGATTGATTGATTGATTGATTGGATGGATGGATTGATGGACTGATGGACGGACAGATGGGTGGATGGATGGATGGATGGATGGATAAGGGGATGGATGGATGGATGGATAAGGGATGGGTGGATGGATAGATGGATGGATGGATGGATAAGGGGATGGGTGGATGGATTGATGAATGGATGGATTAATTGCTCAAGGACGATACAATCAACATTCAGGTTTGCAGCTGAAGAGTTTCTAGCTAGTGCTAATTCGCACAGGGGCTGTGTGGAGTTTAGCAGTTTTGTACTCGCAATTGCCCCCTCAGCCCAAACGCGTAACTGCAGCCTCGATGATAAGCTTGTGCATGAGGCGCTCAGGCTTTACAGCACCAGAAATAACAGTCCCGTCCTGGTCAATTTACAGATTTGCAGCGTGACTTCAACTGAGGTAAGAAACGTTACTGTTTTGTAAGATATTTAGACCAAATCAATTTGAGTGAATGTTTTCCAAGATAAAATACTTGAGCAAATGCAGCAAAGTGAATCGAGTGAAGAAGCCAAGTAATACATATAAACGAAAAATTAACGTTTGAAGGAGGAAAAAAAAAATACTTGTATACTTTGTATGCATAAACGTAGGCCTAATTGAAATAATAAAATATTTCCACTGGTAGAAATGCTACTAGGAAAAGCCTAAATCGTCTCTTCAATTCCCTGGGCCCAAAGTTAGCATAGCTAACTCGTAAACTATATTGTAAACGGCACATGTCCACTTTTTGTAGTCGTTTCACTACTTATAAATCCGTGAACAGTCATGCTTATTTTGCGGCCAAGAAAAGCTAACATTAGCAACATTATTTTTGCCATTGTAAATACAGCACCATTACCATTGTTACTCAAATTTTGTAGGTACAGCACAATTACTGTTATTACTGACACTACTAGTCTGCTACTAATACTACACAACTTCTCTGTAGGTATAAAACTATTAGATCAACTCTTTTGGTAACTTCCAAATATGATTATTTTATGGCTTGTTTCAGTGAAGTTTGTACAACATGCACGGACAGTCGGACACCGTTGTTTTGAAGCATCAACAACACTTTCCCCCACGTATTTAGTCATAATTTCTTATCTTTAGAGCAAAAATAAGCGGCGGTCTTTTGAGAGATTCTCTCAACATTTTCCGATGTTTACTCTGGTTCTTTGCCTACGCCGATCAGACTCGACCTTCGCCTTTTTTGTCACACTCGAATAAACTCTTCATTTCTTTTCGTTATTTGGGGTCTGGGCTGGAGTTTCGATGGTGCTTGAAGCCGGTCTCCTCTTATTCTCCGCTAAATCCATCCCTGTGAAGTTACCACTCGCGCTGCAGCGTCAGTATAGAGGAAATACAGCTAATGCTACAGCTGAGCGTGAACGCGCATGACGTTATTACGCTGTTCTCTTGTTCTCCCCGAGCATAAACTATTTAAGTGACTTTACAGGCATATAGAGGCAATCGCGGTGAAAAGGCCAGGGCTCATTCTACTCACCAGGGCATTGCTGGAGCATGTATGAGAAAGAAATTTTAAATTTGTATACATTTATTTGTGGTTAAACTTATGTATAGTCCCTTTAACAAAGCATTCGTGAGCCTTTGTTAATCATTTAATAGCACCAGAAGAGTGATTACCATGAACATGTGTACCCTATCAGAGAACTAGGCCAAACCCTTAATCTTAACCAAAAATGTGGTTTTATTACACAATGAAGTGAACACATAACCTAACTGTTATTCCAGAAAGTGCTGTTATTATAAAATGCGGTCTAACAGCTCTTGACTGTCGCAATCGCTTAGTATAATCCCAACACCGCTATTTCGTGGCTGTACGCGGATTTCCCACGCTGCTCTTTGTCCCAAATGTGCACGTGTTCCGGACGCAGACAGTGTCCAGTCCTGACAAAGGGAAGATGTTTTCCAGCCCGAGCCGGGGGACACATTGTGAACAGGAGACATGGACCATTAGACGCTATGAACGCACGGCTGATGGGGGGAATGGAAGCGCTCTCTCTTCTCCGGCCAATGTCTGCGCAATGACAACGGTAGTCCGCGCCGGAGAAGTCACAGGACACGGAGACAAATCGGGAATCAAAAAGCTGTGCAGATGTGGACAACTGAATGGTTCACAACAGCAATTCCCAAAGTGTACAACGCCACTGCCTCATACTGGACAGGCCTACACTTCACAAGAATAAAACGTCGCTCTGATTCCAAGGACTGTGACGGCTTTCTTCATATATCTTCAGTATAAAGTCTAAATTATACAGTTAGCATTGGTCAAATTAAGTGACAAGACCAAACTTTGAGACGCTTACTTTTTACTTTGTGAGTGTTTCGTTGAGCAATCGGGCAGCTTTGACTGTATTGTGATGGATAAGGGGATGGGTGGATGGATGGATGGATGGATGGATAGATAAGGGGATGGGTTTATGGACAGATGGATGAATGGATGGATAAGGGGATGGGTGGGTGGATGGATGGATGGATGGATGGATGGATGGATGGATGGATGGATGGATGGATGGATGGATGGATGGATGGATGGATGGATGGATGGATGGATGGATGGATGGATGGATGGATGGGTTTATGGATAGATGGATGGATAAGGGGATGGGTTTATGGATAGATGGATGAATGGATGGATAAGGGATGGGTTTATGGATAGGTGGATGGATAGATGGATGGATGGATAAGGGGATCCACTGTATTGTGTTTTGTGTAAAGTTAGGGTCAAAGTAAAACAAATGGACAGATAAATGTGTGGATGAAGAACGCTAAGCTACTCAAAGACTCAAGCCAGTCACCTCCAAATATGGCACAGCTCTATCAATTTCGCAGTTGCCGTAGAGTTTGGGATTTGGTGACAATTACGCATGCATCAAGGCCATTGCGTTGTATGAGGAATTCCGACCAGAATCTTCAAAATGCTACCACATTGTGCAAACTTCATATCCAGATGCGAGCAATTAAAACATCTACCACGGCACATATATTAAGAAAAGAAAATCTGCTACCTGATCCAGTTTTGGGTCGTCCATTGATTGCTCACAAGATGTTACATCAGCGGTTTCGCGAGTATCTATTTTCCTTCCAGCGCATGTAAATACTGCCGCGCCGTTCCAACTCACACAACAATTTCATGCTTTCGGGAGGCTCCTTATCTCATCTTACACATATAGCGGAGGGAATCATGGCTGAATTTGCATGTTCCACACAGTATAGAAGCCTTTCCATAGTGTTTGATCAGGTGTTTGTATTTAGAGACCAGCTTCCTGTGTGTCTCCGTGGGGTATCTCTCTTGCAGGACTTGGGCAGGAGCCAGCTGGCACGCACTGAAACAAACTGAACTGGAAGGACTAAAAGGTCCCACATGATCGGCGAGCCCACCTGCGAGGAGGGTTTAGATAAAAGGTTTGGATTTTAGGCTTTAGAATAACATAGGATCAAATATGACAAGGCTATCTAACGGCGGAAAGTATTTGCATTATGGCGTTGTCTCAATGGACATTCTCGCATTATTTTAGGGCACAAAGATGTGAATGTCTAGGTCTGGAGTCTCCGACCTCTCTGCACATGCTGAGCTACTTTTACTAAGTACCGCCTTGGTTGCCTTTGCCTGCCTTCACTGTCCTCTGTGTTTTTGACAGTGTTGAACGCTCTCTTTTATTACTCTCAGTAGATGTTGATGCTTCATCTTCTCTTAGAGCTTTTTCTTCTTGTATTTTTTTATTTTTGTCTCGTTCCAAGCATTCATTGAAACAGCCATTGCAAATTAAAATTATGTATTTTCCTCCCCCTACATGTTCCAGCGATGTCCTAATGTGTAGAATGAGCCCAGACCTGTTCACCACAACTGCTGCTAAATTCTGCACTGCAAAAGTTGTTTTTTCAGGTCCGAATTCCCGTCATGCACGAGCTTAATATAGAAACTGCAGTTACATGTAAGACCTGAGGTGGCAGTAGTGAGTATACAAATGACCAACTTGCATCTAGTCCCTTTAATGTTGCATGGAAATTCCAGACTCACCGCTGCTGTACCAGTGGTTGAGTCTGGTGACCGTGGCATCAACTCGCTGATGTGGTGTTAATAGTGGTTCCGGTTATAACAGGATTATAAATCATGAAACTCACTTACTGTCGATGTGTTTTTGGTCATTTACAGTACTGCATATTGGAAAAAAGCTCTTGGTTCTCCCGTGTGCCATCCATGGATTGTTATTGAGGGGATTTCCGTGTCCCAAGAGTGATGCTGCTCACAAACAACACCTGACCGCAAATAAATTAATTTGATTGCACAGAGTTTAGCACCAGCAGCAAACATGGGCATGGGGCCCAGACTGATATCCCGGTGTATGAAAAATACAGAGGGATATTATTCTGGACTTCCCAGGCTATTGCTAATGAATACTGGTATGTTTAGGTTTTTGTGGGAAATGTAACTGACAGATCACAGGAGTTTTTTTGCAGCGGCATAGACCTCTACAACCTGTAAAGGAGATACAACGATGGCCAGAATGCAAAACCTCCTATGTGCACAATGCTGCAAGAAACGTAGGGGGGGGAAAAACACTTATCTGCACTTTGGAAGGCAACAATACCTTGTATTGTTGACACATATTCCAGAAATAGGGTCTAAGAACAGTAGAATATGCTTTAATATCTTTAAAAAAGACCATACTATAATAGAAATAAACGTTTTCTTTCTTTCCTATACATTTTCACGCCGGAAAGGTATAGGTGAAATGTCTTGTTCTAACCGTGGAGTTTTCCAGTGATTTCAACACTTAAATTGCCTCCCATACTGTCATCTGTTGTTTTTAGATTTCATTAGACTGCTTCCTTTCGTCCGGTGTCAACAGAGAATGTGAGGACGTTTTGTATACTAAAAAAAAAATCAAAGATGACTACTGCAATGACTGCTTTTACTTGTTGTCCAAGTAAACAGACTTAAGGACTGTACTGGATGTAGAGTTTTAGGATCTGTACCTTACAGAGTAGTGTTGTTTTTGTTGAGAACGTACAGTATTACTACCACTACCATTTGGAATATAAAGCAGTATTTTCTACTCCACTCCATTTCTATAAAGGCTCTGAAGTCAAAAGTTAGTGAATTAAATTTGCCCATGTGTTTTGTTCATTTCAGAAGACTAATAATGCACACTTTCTAATCAGCAGGTGGCGCTGTGGAGATGTACGATCAATGCCATTCACTCACAGCAAGGACGGAGGTTTGTCCCTGTCGTGTTGCTCTACAGAGAGGAAATTCGGACGCAACTTTTTTTGTTTTTGAAAGCGCAAAGGTATTATTCGTAACACTTATTTTAATTGATTTGTACTTTCTACTTGGCGATCATTTGACTGAGCAACTTTTTCTTTCATTAGAGTAATATTCGGCTACTTTTTGATTACTTTTAAGTAAGAAAAAAAAAAACTTATGTAACATATAACACAAAGCTCCCTAGATGGGAAGTAAAACATTGGCATCTCTTCAATGTATGTCCAGTTTTAATGTTAGAATATGGATGGCTGGGAATGTATTGTTTCCCATAATAACAAATGCCAAGGTGTGTAAAGATATTTAAAAAAAACCCGAATGACATACTTGATTACAGAAATTTATTAATGGGATCTTTACTTACGGACAGTGTTGTCACTTGTGCAAAACACACACAAAAAACACCATATTTTGAAAGTATAGCAAAGGGAAAAACATTCCAAGGACAGCTCCTGGCTTTTCATCTGCCTCATTTATGCGCACACAGACACTGCAGATTACAGTGGAAAACAAGCAGGACTTCCGAATACTCCCCCCTAATAATGATTGCAACACAATGCCAGGAGCCCGAGTACGGAGCCCTGTGGCACGCCAACTGCCCCTGCCCGATCTGCGCCACACACCGCATGCTATAGCAGCTAATACGTGCTTAATATCCCGCAGCACTCTGGCAGTCAGCTCACTCCCCCCGGTCCCTTTATGACCTACGCGGCCAACGTCAGGCTCAGGGGCCGTTTACGATGCATGGGAAAGCTCAACCTTGGACGCCGCGTACTGTACGTTTACAACAGTGTTCTGTGAAAGCACATTAACACAGAGACTAAGGAGATTCTTGTTAAAGGTGATATGTCAAGGGATTTTCAGGGTAAAGCTTAAAAGTAGATGCCAGGTACAAGGCAGTGGTTGAGGTGGAATATAGAATTTGCACAGCTTTGTGTTGAAAAGAAGTCTTTTAAAGTGCATATGACAGGTTTTAAAGCAGTACTAAGTAACTCGTGCACCCTAGAGGCCATAAGCGCCACTGCAGGTGTTGTAGCATGTTGCGTTTTTTATTTATTAATTGTCTGTGAGAGTAAAAACTACGCTGACAGAAAAGACAAAAGGAGAGAGGGATATTGTACATCCAATTACACAATGGAAATTAAAAAAATTCACTCAAACTTGGCTGTAAATACTGTTTAAGTGGTGCTAGCCCGCAGTTAGCTTTGCTCGTTAGCCTGTTAGCTTCTTCTTCGTGATTCCATTAGTGTGTATTGTGCCTCAATTGCAGGCACAGGGGGAGATGAATCCCATTAACACTTATATTACCCCCAGAGGAACTATGAAAAGGATTTATTAAGTTAAATATGACTTATTTAGATGGATAACATCTGTTGTATGAGTCATTTATTTCAGTGAAGCAGCCATTTTAATGAAGACATTTTTTTTTATTTGACAGCAAGTGACATAGAGAGAGGTAAAGTTAAATAGCAGTTTGATTCACTCATAACCCACTGAAATAACATGGTTGGCACGGCAACAGTTTAAAATTGTTTGCCTTTATCTATGTCACTTCCTGTCAGTGTCCAATAATGAGGTTAACCTATAAACATCACAAAAATGGTCAAACTAAAGAAACCTGGGTAGTTTTTTCTGCCAAATCTTAAATATAATTGTGTTAACTATGTTTTAGCAAAAAAAATTGTGTCTGTGTAAGGTTGTTTTGTTGTTGTTTTTCATTGAAATTAGCGCAAGTGATATATCTTTTTTCTCCATGGTCACACAAAATGTAATATTCATGATAAGTTTTAATATAAACATTTCAGTATTGTTCTGCTATACATATTGATATGCTATTTTCTTTCAGAGCTTTGCCGGCTGAAGCATTGATCATAAAGCTGATGAACAAAAACGATCACACAACTTATTCATGGTCATTTTGGCATTTTGGGAAAGGGACGCCCTGAAAATGGATGTGTGATCCCATTTGGGTCCTGATGACGTGATGGGTCAGTAGTGAAAACCTTCCAAACAATTGATCCTGGAGCATCCTAGAGACCACTGTGACGGAAAGTAAAGGTGCCATGCTGACCACTCATACAGCTGCAGGGTCACTACGAGGTCAAATACAAACAAATATCAACTTTTTTTCACATAAGAAGTTGCATAATGCACCTTTAAGTTGTTGACAGCACAACTCGAACCTGCACTAAACTGCCACTATACTATATACATTTACTGTATAAGATAAATCTTTTGCTGGCGCCTTATCACTGATCTGTATTTGCCTGTATACATGGCATAACCCATCCCAGTAACACATGGCCCTGTTTGGCGTCCGGATCCAAGCCTTCTTTGTAGTTCCTGGTCGTTGCTGACCGGGTCACATGACATCACCCCCTCAGTAACACGCCTGACAGGCTGCCCTGTCTCGGCAGCCTGTGTTTACGTGCCGTATTCAGGTTCTGTTGTGCTCCACTTGTGCTCCACCCGGGCAGAGATGAGACAATGATTCACAGCAGCCTGCGGGTTTATGATGGAGCGCAAGATAAGAGCATGGGCTGAGGACTTAGAGCAAATAACACAGAGCTGTTGGGAGCTACAACAATAATATGGGAATAGATAGTGCGAGGAAATGTTGCAAATGTCTATTGATATACTGCATTTACATATTTTTAACAAAAATATGAAGTGACCGTTTGAGTAATTGTTGAATTTTCCCTGGGGACTATTTTAAATGCTGCAGCGCTAGCTTGTCCAATGCTCCTCCAGTTTACCCCAAGTGTTTTTGTTTTCGGGTAACCCTATTGACTCGTGTGATCTGTATCATTTCTCATGATTCTTTCGCAGAGCACGGTCAGGCAAAAACAACAGCCCACTCCAATACTAGCTCTATCCACGTAGGTTTGTTTTGGTGGGGAGCAAGGGGAGCCACAGGAGGAGTGGAAGAGGAAGCCGGAATGAGCTGTTTAGGATCAATGTGGCATTTTCTATACCTGACAAAGTGTAAGATAGAGATAAAGATTTGTTTGAAATGATTACCAAATACCTGCAGCAAACTGAGACATTTGAGCTTGTTTTGTATCGCTGGCATTTTTGTTTATGGGGACTTGCTCTTTTAATACATGCAATCTTGGAAGGTTCTACATTGTACCAACCTAAAGCAACAGTTAACAATGCCAAGAATGTATTTGTATATGAGTAAGATAACACTATTCGATGTAACAACAGATGTTTATGCTCACTACGATTCTGAATGTACTACACTACAGAAAGTGCTTACCTGTGCGGCATGACTGAAAATCATTACTTTCCGAGAATTTTCTGGAGCATAGATTCCAGGAAGTGCAAACTGTTTTGACACATTGACAAGAAACAAACTGGTTTATATGACGGTAATGTGATATCTGCTTTTTGTGATGCGAAAGTATTCTGTTCACGCGACTCAACGAACTACAGCCAATTTAATCAAGAGGCCCTCGAAAACAATGTCTTTAAAACCACCGACAGCTCCAATCACTCTTATCCACAGCTGGGCGACCCTTGAATAGATTATTAACTGAAGATTGTGTACATTATAAAACCCTTTTGGTTGAGTACTTTAAAAGACTGATCTGTCTCCGATGCCGAACAAACATTGCTTGGATAGACGCCAAAATGAGAACTTGAAAGTATGATGCAATTCACAACATGCCCGTGGGAGTGATTGGTCCAGGGTGTCACATTTTTCAATAATTAAAAGTTGGTGATGTCAAAATGTAAAGGATCACATTACAGAAGCTGTGTTTCATTCCTGTAACCTTAAACCGCGGATGTCAATGTAATATGTCCATCTCTCTGTTTGACGTCTTTTCACAGCATTTTTCTGTCAAAGGAATAACATGGGACTTTGTTTTTTAAAGACAAACCTTTAGGCTGTTGTACTATGATGCTAATACAACCCTTTGTGTTTGAATTCAGAACAAGAAGGGAGTCGCCTACAAGTTTTGATGGTTGAAGGTTGGTTGAAGGTAAGTTCCTCTACCTTCAAAAACATGCTTGACCAACAATGGCAGCACGGCTCAGTCGCAGCGGCTCAGGAGTAACACCGGAACACTATTTCGTTGTACGCTTGTACAATGACATATAATAAAGCACTTATTTACTTACCAAACTACCAAATCACTGACATTTTTCACTTTATTTTCTCCCCTGGTTTGCCCCATTTCCATATGGGGTTGCCACAGTGCACCAGCAATACAAAGACTTTGCAGATTGTAGCCAGATGCCCTTCCTACAACAATCAAAAACATTACTATTGCCCAGGAACACAAAAGTAAGTAAGTAACCTGGCTGCCTTCAGTGCTCCTCTGATCCTCTGAAACAATGCAGCGCCTCCTGGGTCTGTCCCTTTTTCAGAGCGTGGTGTCCTGCACTGGTCAGCTCATCCACCTCCTCCTTCATATTCCTCCTTTATGTTTCTTCTGATTCAGATGAGTTGAGTACGTTTGCACACTCGTACATTGTGACAAGAAGAAGCCTGTGAGGATGGACACAAAACATCCTCAACTCAATCACCCCTGTCCAGTCGATGATGTTTCAGAGAGTCTTGGGACAAACCACAAAGACTTGTCATGAATTTAAGAAAGGTATAGCAGAGGTCTTGTGCAGGATGCTGAAAAGAGGAACAGTTCAAAAACAACTGCGCAGGGAAGACCATTTGGGCACTGCCATGATCGAGTTTGGTGATGGTGCATGGATTTATGGAGTATCATGGATTGACAACAGACTTACGCCGAATTTACACCAGGAGCTATTACTGGATGTGACGTTATACGCGCACATTTTCGAAAGCGCAAATTTACACATACGGCGTCAGAGCAGCTTAAGCTACGCTTGTGTTCGGGTGTCTCTGCTCTTCCCCAAATCACTTGGAATAATTCTGCTTATAAAAATGGGTAAGTAATAACATTTCTCATGATATATCATACGTTTTGCTAGTCGTACATCAAGCTCTGCCAATTTATGAAATGATTAGCATATTTTTTTAGGTTACTTTAGCTTAGCTTGTGCATTTATTTATAGAAACAGCGCCGAGTAGAAGGCGCACCTTGGCCTTTCTTCTTTTGGTAGAAGAAGTGAGGAGACAGGAGAGACAACAGACCAGGCGACTATGGGTACATCCAATTAACAAGCAGCGTCATCAGCAAGGTGACTTCTACCACCTTGTGCATGAGCTGAGGCTTGACAGCCAAAGACACCGCCAATATTTTAGGATGAGTGCCGAGCAAATGGATCACCTACTCTCCTATATTGGACCAGAAATTTACAGGCAGAGCACCAACTACAGGGCTGCAATTGAGCCAAAACAAAGACTTGCTGTTGCTTTGCAATTTAAACTTGTGGCGACTGAGCGCCATGCCTGCATATTCTTCACTGTGTCTTTGTAAAATTTGTGTTGAGCATCGTAAAGTATACTGTACTTCACCTCGACAATCAACTTTTCGTCGTCCTTCGCAAACACAAGGATGCTGCGTGTTGTGAACTTCGACAAATCAACAGAAAACATATTTTGACAGTGTGTCGGAAGTTTACTTTGAAAGACCATTTTCCCGTCTAAAATTCTGGAGTTTGCCGTGTATACGCGTCCAAATTAGAACTCCATTCTAATTTAGGCACAGCCTCGCGTCAATACGCCCGTCCGACGCGCGTATAACAATGCTAGTGTAGATACAGTATCATGATAGGTTAGAATGGAAAAAAGTGACGCGCGTATGCTGCGCTACAACGCTTACGCGCTGTAATTCCTCTGGTGTAAATTCGGCGTTAGGACTAGACTAAATCTACCTAGGTATATAGGAACAGACCATAAGATTTAACATAACATGGGGAAAAGCTTTGTTAGTAAAGTTATCGTTACGTGCAGTATCACATTCCATTGTAATGAGCCGAGGAGTCTAAGTGATCTGGATTACTGGGTCAGATCCTTCAGTCCTTCCGGCCACACGGACCCTCTCCCTCGGGTAACTCGACCCTCGGGGCCTCCCCTCTCCAATGCATGTCTCTGTGCATGATGGCAGACAGTAACAAGTGGAAAATGAGCGCAGGAAACTGGAGCTTACCCCGCACGAGCAGCTGATAATCTGGCACATGCACGGCCTTCGTAGACAGACAAGAAAACAGATTAGAACAATTAAAGAAGGGACCAGAGTTTTCCATTACCAGGTCAGGCAAAGTGGCTTCGATCAGTTTGAAACGTTTGCTGCCAGTGGCGGACACAAAAGGAGAAAAAGTATAGGTTCGATGATGATCTATGGACTTTGAAACATGGGGATTCCAGTTTTGTTCTCCGTCTACATTGCAAAAAAATCAAGGAAGAACAGCTCGGTGCGCTTCAGCAGTGAAGAAGAAATTACTCAAGTGTATAGGATTACTCTATGGAGGACCAGGACTATTCAATGGTGCGTGAATGAAATGAAGTACTACTACAGGTCTGTTTTTGACAAGCTCATACATTAAGTTAAAACATGGAGCCCCATACAAGTTAGTTTTGCATGCCATGTCCCTTTTAAATACATCTTCTGAACAGAGTTTAGTTGCAGTAGCCTCTATTTGTCCATTCATTGACGAAGGCACGTGGAGGCTAGACATAAACCCGAAAACACACACCTCCCAAAAGGTCAAACCGCAAAACGCTGAGGTTGAGTCATGTCTAAAAATGGAAAAGTTCAATCTTTTTCTATGCTGTTCTTTTTCTTTCGATGCAGTGAACAAACTGAGCAATGGGACGCGAAAACAGCTATAAAACAGTGGGTCATTTGTCATCGTTTCCCTCTGCCGGTAGCCGCGGACAGAATGAGAAAGTGGCGGCAGTGGCTTGGGACGTGAGGGTGCATCTTAAACAAGGAACCACCCAAAGCACGGGAGGTTCTGAGCCAAAATATTGACTCAAAATGCGGTGTATTTTTAGAATCCGGGTAATTATACAGTTTCTGGTGGACAGCCAATGGACATGATGGAGCATGAAGTGAATTGCCAACTAGGTGCTGTCGCCAGAATGACTAATTGCCTTATTGCACGCATTAAAGTTAATTTAGAAATCTTCCGTAATCACACAGCTAATCCGATGCTAATCCAGAGGGAAAGTGAATTACTTGGTGTTCCAAATAGAACTTTATGACTGGTCTACAAAATATCTAAACTGAAAAAGACCCAGTAGTAGAAAGAACTACAAGTAAAAGGGGTATCACTTGGTCAATTTAAATAAGTTTTGTGATAATTAGCGTTAATAAGATTTTGAAATGGTTTATGTTTCTACTTCTAAGTTCGCCATTCAGGTTACTGAAAAAAAGTGACTAACTTTACTATATGAATCAAATGCAGTAATAAAAGTAAATTCATTCATTATTTCTTTGCGGGTTCTGTATGATTTAAAATACAATGAATACATTAAACCAAGCTTACATTCAATTTGGTTTCATGAAAACATTATCAAGACAATTAAGCGGATAATGAAAAGAAGGGACCCAAAACATAGCCCTGAGGAATCCCATCTTTAATGGCCTGTTACCGAGGCACGTTTGTGAGAGAATAACACTGTTTCAAGACAGTCTATTCTCGGCCATTCCACAATTCACAAAAGAAATATTTTTTCACAATGACTACAGTAGTTTCAGCCCAGATCAGTACTATTACTTATCCTTTCATCCATCCAGAACAACTTTTAAAGCTGATTTTCCGCACTTTCCCCAAAATGAATCTGATTAAAAAATGAAGAAAAAAAAAATCTTAAATAAGTTCCTCTGCCAACTTTGCGTGATGCAGTGGACGTGAAGGTGACAGATGAAGTTGCTACAGGATATCTGGCTTGTGTCCGGTTGGTCTGCGTGCCGCTCTGTTCAGTGTATGAACTCCGGCGACCCATTCGTTACAGGGCGACAGGCTAAATGAGGCTTATCCAGCGCTCGGGAGTGAGGTGAGCAGAGGTGTGCCTACCGTGATTGTCAAATGTTTGTATAAGGGGAAAAGAGTGATGACTTTCTCAGGGCCTAATGCATGTGAATGTGTGTGTTCTGCTCAAGCTAATTTCCTCAATCAAATGTATCCAGAGCGGTAGTTCCTTTACATTACGCAGAGTATTTTGAGATGTCAATATGCAAGTTACCAGGGAGTTACTTATTGGGACAAACAGGTCTTTTTAGATTTTCTGTTCTTTAGTTCTCAGAGGCATTGGTCAGTTAGATTTGTATTGTAATCTTTGTTGATAACTTCATTTACACATGCATATAAATGATGTGTTTATTCTGGTTTAAATATGGTTTGAACCCAGTTACTCCAATTGAGGTATATTTAGACATTTTAGGCCCGGTTTAGTCTGGGTTTAGCCCTGGTAGAACTAGTCAAATATTCTACGAGGTGGTACTTGGTGTGAAACATTTGTGGACCATTAGTCTACCAGTTTCCCCAGACTCGTTCTAACATTTCAGAGCTCAAATTGTACTTCTCAAAAGTGCAAAGTACTACCCCTTCACCTGCTGATGGCATGAGGTTTTGCTCTGAGCTGTTTTTTAAAGTCCAGATGTCTTCACCGGACTTTTTGAAATATTTCAGTGCTCAATTTGCCTCAACTACAAACCAATTATAAAGCGAGCGAAGCAAACTGGCGAGTCCAGGCGCTTCGTATGCTTGGAAATTGGGGCTGAATTATTTTACTTAATTTCTCTTTCATTACTTTCAGTTAAAAACAGAAACAAACCAATGCCACGATGTCTAAGTCTGGACCAATCCATGTGTGAAAATGATGCCCCCTGAACCACTCTTTCACTATGTGAGCCCGATGCATCCTTTGCGTTGTCTTCTTGGAATCTTCCCATGTCGTAAGCGAAGTACAAATCCATTGATGGAATAACCTGGCCATTCGAAAATGTTCAGGTCGTCAGCTGATCTCATTCTTTGTAGTTGAACCTAGACCCCAGATCAGAACAGTTACATCCAGGTGGCCACTTTTTTTCTTTTTTGGCATGCCATATTTTTTTTATCTCCGTTTGATGGAATAATGTTGGTGGCAAGTATAAAATAGGTCAAAGTTTCGTAAAAAACAAAATTGTACCGACTATTTTTCTGAACAATCCTACACCTCAAAGAATTCCATACACTACATTTAAGATGCTGTAAAACTGGGTCGCTTCCATGTTCCATCATCTGTACCTCAGTGCGCAGTCGCTCCTCTTGATGTTGGAAACCCGGCATCGCGGTCGTTACTTTTTCCACCCGGAGAAAGTTGTTTGTGTGACACTCCTAATTCTAATACTTGTGCCGCTTTTATTTGGAAACTTCCTTGGCCGTCCTTCCCCTTCTCTTCTTGCTCTCGACGCGCTCTGAGCTACATTTTCCAAACGGCACCAGCAGCCCCGCTTCAGCCGCTGTTTATTGTCAATTATGGCGGATTAATTAAATCAGGTCAAGACAAACACTGCAAATTTAACTGGCGCTTGGATGTTTGCAGGGGGAAAAAAAAGAAAAGAAAGAAAGACGAAATGCGCTCCGAAAACGGTCCAAAACAATAATGGGAGCGCAGGCTTTAAAAAGGCTCCAGGCAACAAACAAATTAGCGTCATACGGTTGGGGTTTACTAGCTGAAAATGTCAACATTGGTCCGGGTTGCTTTTCTCTTCTCTGTCCAAGAGTTCTGCGATATTTATCCCAACAGATTTGGCCAAAAAGATATGGCAGCGCTGGTTTTTGCGAAATATGAGTCACCAAGAGAGTTACAGCGAACCTTCGGAAAACTCTAGATGCCAAGAAACAAGGGGTCGATTTTGCCAAAAGTGATACTCAGAGTTGGATAATTTTAAGCCTGTAAGACATATGGCTTGTTTTCAATCATTGTTCAGCCTTATATTGGCGATATTGTAACTGGTTGGCATGCTAATTATTCTGCAGTCATTCATTCCAATTCAATTCCAATTCAATTACCTGTTGATGGCGTTTTACAAGCTTGGGGTGACTAGTTTCTCAAAGCGTTACAGCTGCTCTTGGGTGAACTCACAGGAGCCCTTCACCTGAAATGTTGTGTTCACATCTATATAACCATCTTCTCCAAATTTTCACAACAGGTGAATACATCTCCCCAGGACTCAAGAACATCCTGGATGACTGTGGATTGTCCTGCGTTTGGGCCGCAGGCGTTCAGCGCTGTGTTCTGGTTCAAACAGACTATTGAACTGATACTGAAGGACCAACACATTCAAAAGTGGCAAAGTGACATCAAGGAAATGATATCCTGTGATTTTTATGCCGAAATCAAGCAAGACTAGGGCTGGGTACTGTTGAACGGTACATACTTAGTATCGACCGGAAAGCTCCGGTATCGAAAAACTAAAATTCTTTCGGTGCCAAGTTTCAGTACTTTTTCTCTCCATACGTCAGTATATGACCCACAGTGGGTCTAATAAGCAACATGAGCGTGTGCGCAGATAATTAGCCGCTTCAGCGCAAATCCAGCTGTTTTCTTAAAGCAAAGCAAGGCTATAACTTACGACAACTTCTGTAATTATTAGAGATGGCAGGTCTGAGCCGGGGCTGAACCAGGACTCAGACTAAACCGGTTGTAAACCCAGGACTGAATAAGAAATTAGAGTTCTTAGACAAAGAGAAGAGCACAACACAGCAGTAACAGAAATACATTTTTTTACCTTTAGCGAAAGACCCACGGAGCCTGAGCTTATGTGCCTGTTGTTTACTAAACTCCAGCTGCACTGGAGGAGAATATCAGTGGAAAAGTGAACGCTCAGTATGTATTATTTCTGGTACAGTGTTGACTGTCTAAAGATCTTTGACGTGTTTAGTACTTTCGCTTTGTCAAGGCGCAGCTAGTGTTAAGAAAAGTTTAGCTGAAAGAAAACAGTGTCATGCTGTGTCTTTTTATCGCTGCTTAAGTGGAATTCTGCTCAAAACATTGATGTTACAGGTGACGGTGCTGCGGCTTGTGTTGCTTTCTGTTGTGCTGTTTTATCTGACATCTGACATACTTTTTATATAACATGGGTACAGTTAAGGCACCAGTATCGAAAAGTAAGTATTGTTAAAGTAGTGGTATCAGTCAGAAAAAAAAACTGAACTGTACCCTGCTCGAAGCAAGACTATCATTTTGAGAAATATTTGCTTTGGGAAAATCCTAAATACTGGCAATCCAACTGCAACTTCAGAACAAATAACACAAGCCATTGGTACAAAGGCTGGAAAGAAATATGAGAAAATGTAATTTATGTGTCAATAATTGTGCTGGAGTTGAATTGCATGTCATATCAGAGTGCACAAACAAGGAGATATTGGCATTTGGAGAGAAATATCTGCCAAAGTATTATTGTGATTATGTTTAAACTGGTGCTCCTGTTTCTAAAGACACAAAGAGCATCTGTAATCCTGGCGCCTTCTTAAAGGAGGCTCTCCCACTGTAGTGAAGGATGTTATTTTGTATATTTCTTTGTTTGTCAGTGTCAGTTGTTTGTTGCCGTTATACAGTCACAGTAAGGCCAACAACAGCAACCAGCAACTGCTTTTAAAATACACTGTCTGACCCCCCCAAAAGGTGGATTAAACTAACTGTTATGATCTGGGGTCGCTGCAGTTGGTCACGTCTAGGTTCAGCTACACCATGTGCTGGAGAAAGCTTTGCCCAGTGGTCACTCTCTCACGAATGAGGGCTGTAATCTAAGCAAAAAGTAATATTAAAGCTTTTAGGTTCATGCTTAAGTGCGTGAATCGACTGCATGACTAAATCAAATCACCGAGGCGGGATTACGTAGCGGTCCCATAAACAGGAGGAGTAGTTGCTATGCCTGAGTGCCATACACAACACCACAACAAACAGGAGTGGACACCTTTTCTCGCCCCGCGTCACAGGAACACCGACACATAATGGAATCAGGAGCACAAATGTCATCCAGCATGAGCTAGGAGGAGCAGTCAACGCCAACTGGCACCCACTGCGGGCATTTGATACATAAGCAGGTACCCGAAAGTCTGGGAAGAGTATAGGGTCTTGTCATTTTTCCTGTTGCTGTTTCAGCTCATAATGAAATCTCGTGGAGTCAGACTGTGAGCACTTTGGATGACTGTAATAAATTAATATGAATAATTACGCTGCCCAGATGGTGCGTTCAAAGGGAAAGGGAAATCTCATCTATCCTGTATGACACTCACGTTTATTTACTGACTATATAAGATATGTACAGCAAAGTAAACATTTTGATATACAGTGCATCCGGAAAGTATTCACAGCGCTTCACTTTTTTCACATTTTGTTATGTTTACAACCCTAAATGTAAAGATTTTATTTTGAATTTTACTGAAAGTTCACACACAAGTAACAGACAACTGTGAAGTGAAAGCAAAATGATACATGATTCTGTTATTTTTCAAAGAATAGAAAAGTGAAAAGTGGAGCGTGCATAAGTATTCACACCGCATTTCCGGAGTGCATTAAATTGCCTTTATAACATTCCTAATGACTGCAGAATGTTCACACCTTGCCCTAACCATTAAATAGAGGCCACCTGTGTGTAATCTACTCTCAGTATAATTAAGCTGTTCTGTGAGGGCCTCAGAGCTATGGTCAGAGTGTATTGGTCACTAAACAACATCATGAAGAAGTACTTTGAGATATAAAGTTATTGAGAAGTATAAAGCTGGGTTAGGTTATAAAAACATTTCCAAAGCTTTGAACATCTCTCAAAGTACAGTTAAATACATCATCCAGGAATAGAAAGAGTGTGGCATCACTGCAAACCTAGACCAAGACCCGGCTGTTCTCCTAAATTTACTGACCGAACAAGGACCGCACTGACCAGAGCTGTTACCAAGAAGCCTATGATGACCCTGGATGAACTGCAGAGAGCTACAGCTCAGGTGGGGGAAACTGTACACAGGACAACTGTCGTACACTGCACAAATCTGGCCTTATGGCAGAGTGGCAAGAACAAGCGATTTTTGAAAGAAAACCATAAGAAGTCCCGTTTTCTGTTTGCTAGAAGCCACCATGTGGCCTCCATGTGGCTTCTAGCAAACAGAAAACGGTATTCCTTATGGTTTTCTTTCAAAAATGCCACTCTGCGATAAGGCCATAAGGCCATAAGACAAATAAGATTTGTGCAGTGTACGACTAATAGTTGTCCTGTGTACAGTTTCCCCCACATGAGCTGTAGCTCTCTGCAGTTCATCCAGGGTCATCATAGGCTTCTTGGTAACAGCTTTGGTCAGTGCGGTCCTTGTTGTTGTAAAAAATTCAAAATAAAATCTTTACGTTTAGGGTTGTAAACATAACAAAATGTGAAAAAAGTGAAGCGCTGTGAATACTTTCCGGATGCACTGTAACTTATGTTTATTTGCTAAACTGCAACTTGCATGTTAAGTCTGTGTTTTTGGCTTTTAGGACATAATAGTTCCACATAGAACTAAATTGACAGTGCAGAGGTTTTAGATCCCACGACCCTTGAACGCCTCATACACTTCCGTGCTATGTAGATAGAAAAATGACTTGACAGTTCCCATTAGATATTAGACTATTAACAACAAACAAGGACATTTCATGAGGATTTCAGCTGCACCAGAACAGGTCGGTCAGATGTTTGTCACTTCACAATCTTTTGTAACCCTCTGTCATAATGCTAAACTCTGACTGTTTTATAGAAACAGGAATCACCCATATGTTTGAAGCGGTTGGGGGGGAAAAGGAAGAGAAACATCTAAACTTTTGATAAGTACTCCAAAACAACAAATGCTGAATTATGAATATAGTTTTATACCCGACAAAGCATGATGCTACATGCTAACGCTAGCTGTGACTGCTGTGTTTTCGCTTTTACTGAACAATCTGCTGTGAAAAAAAAAAACATCCATATGGGCCCGATTTAGACATGACTATATTTGTGTGTGATAAATACATTTATATTCCGCCAGAAAACAGCTGAAAATAGTGTAGTCTATTTATCGTGCTAACTGTAGCACGTGTTTGTGTTCACATGGTGCGGGGGTATAGGGGTGTGATAGGAGTGCGTGTATACTTCTGCGAGACAAAGTTATCGTCCCCAGCTGGCAAAATGGAAGAGCTTAGTGCTTCTTTAAAGAGCGAAAACAACTTGAGTGTAAACCAGAGCTTAGCAGATATCGACAAACAATACAGGTCCATGCAGGGGCGTGCTGGGACCTCATTTCGGCCCGGGAATTTATAGCTCAGTGATAGAGCGCTAGTCTCTGGTGCAGGAGGTCCCCGGTTCAAGTATGGCTTTGACATTTTTCTAACGCTGCACACACAGTCTGAGCCTGATACAACCCCACAATCAGCACCAAGTTATGAAGATAAAAATATTTACTTGTCTACTTTTCTACCTTTCACTGCCTCTTTCTCGCTTTACTCGCGCGGACACTTGTCTCCGCAGGATTGGACTGCACCAACTTGAACTAAAGCGGAGGGGTGTTCCACTTAAACACCCCTCTGAGTTAGTTCAATGTCAAATGGTATCTCCCCGCCACGAGGATGAAAAGTTAGATGCGAAAATCTTTTCTGATTTTGACACATTTCCCCCTCGTGGGGCCCTAAACAGTGCCGCGGCCCACCGGCAAAACCTCCCGACTCTCCCTATGGCCAGCACGCCTCTGGGTCCATGGACAAGATGAAAACAGCCAGTACAGATGGACTGAAAACCTTTCTACAAGTACAATAATAAATGGGATACTCTGGGTTAGGGTCATAAAAAGTAGTAGAGTGGTAGGAGGAGTAAGTATTTCAAAATAAAGTTACATTGTGGTTAGGTTGACAATAAACTAATACCACAACTCCTTTTTGAACATGAAATTAAATGCAGTAACATATGCACTGTATTTATTTAACTACTTTTAAGTGTCTTATATCCTTTTTTGTCATATTGTTTTCAGGTTATTTGCCGGAATAAACACTAAACAAACATTAATAGTACCCAGCACAGTCATGTTTCCAATTTTTCCAAGTTATTAAAGGTTTTGTTTGCTGCTCTTCCCACCTGCGCTTTGAGCTAAGTCCATCTCTCCACACTCCCCCGTCTCTCCATCAAGTTTTAATAAAGCGCGCTGAATGGATTACCCAGATTCCCATGGCTGCTACTCCTGTCCTCTGGTTCTGTTTACCGGGGGGAATCATTCACTTAGCCTTATCATTTACACTCCCATAGGTCAAACCAGTAAGTGCTGATCACCGCGGTGTTGACACAGGGGTAAGATGAAGCTAAACAGGTGCCAAATCCCGGGTACACGCCATCTCGCAGACGCTAGACCCCTTTCATGACGTAATTCCTCCACCAAACCTCCTGGGGATCTTGGATAAGCTAACATGGCAGATTAGAAGACGGTGGATAGTGAGCAGAGAGCACGTTGAATTTGCATTAAAGGCTGGGGTTTCCAGGACTTGGGAGTAGATAAAACAGAGGGAGAGGCGGCCTGGATGTTCGATTAGTGGATGGGTTTAATAAGTTAAGCTTATGCCTTACAGAACAAGTCTTTAATCTTTAACTATTTGGCTCGAACTCCCGCAGTTCCTGTAAGAGACAAGAGAGGAATGCCAGAAATGAGGAACATTAGAAAGAGGATCCAGTGGAAGGTGTCATGTTCGTGACATTTGGCAAAGACATTCTGCATAATAGGTGGTGATAAAATGTTGTCGCGGAGACGCACTCTTCTCGGACCGAGCAAAAGGCCTACATCGATGTTCACAAACCAAACGTGTGCAAAATGCGTGTATGGGTACGTCAAAGCGGGTCTGCATTTAAATGTTATTAGCTAGTTACTTTCAAATATCAAGGAGGAGACATTTACCTTGAAACAAGAAGGATCCTGTAAAGTCTACATACACATACTCAAAGTACGATGGAGTCTAATGACGTTGAGGTCTGGAAAGGTGCTGCATAAATGCATACAATAGAACCAGTAACCAGTACATTCACTCGAGACGGGGGCATCTGGTCTTGTGCTATTATGCAAGACTTTTCACTCACGATGATGTCAACCCCAGAAAACAAAATCAAGGAGAAGGAAGTTAAACAAGAAATGATGTTGCATGGTTGAACAAGAAAACAGATGGCATTTACTGGGTAACCCATTTGAATCAGTAAGATAACAAGCGTGCCATGTCAAGCCGAATTTTGTAATAAACACATTTTCTATTACACTTGGTTACTACATTAAGCAGTTTGTAATGCATTAATAACTATTTCATTCATCATTTATAAAAGAAAAATACGACACACGTTTATCATGTTAAGCTTGATGCCACAATGCACACCATCGTTGTGTCTGGTTAAAGGAATAGGCCACCGTTTTTACTTATTGAGACATGTTCTTACTTTAGCTTACACGAGTTGATGCATACCTTAAACATGTCGATTTTCTAAGCTTATAAAAATAACGTAATAACAGCTGGAGTACTTTGACGTCCGCGCAGTAATATCGCCGAAGTACTCCAGGTGTTATTACGCCTCACAATGTAGTACCCCTTTTTATCCGGCAAGAAAATTAAAGACAGGAGTACCACAAGGTTCCAACTTGGGTCCATTGCTCTTCTCTCTCTACATAAATGACCTTCCCTCTGTTTGTCTCCATTCAAATGTACGCCGATGACACAGTTATTTACACACATGGCAAAAATCCAACTCAAGTGGCAGATAAACTGTCTTTGGCCCATGTTACAGAATGGTTACATCAGTCCTGTTTAAAGCTCAATATCAATAAAACTGTCTCAATGTTCTTTACAAGGTCCAACATCAAAAATTCAACAGCAGATATCTATATGGCAGGTGAAAAGTTGCAAGTGGTGTCAGAATACAAATACCTTGGAATTACAATAGACTCAAACCTAACATTCAAAACCCAAGTTAACAAAGTCTGCAATAAAGTCAAATTCAATATCTCCAACTTCCGGTTCATCAGGTCACAACTGTCTCTGCAAGCAGCAAAAATGTTCATGAATTCCATGGTCCTATCGCACATAACCTACTGTTTAACAACTTGGTCCCAAGCAAACAAAACAACACTAAAGTCCATAGAGTCACTTTACAAACGGAAAATTCTGAACAAAAAACAATGAGGTATCATCACTGCAACATCCTTCAAAAGCACAAACCTTTAAACTGGGAAAATCTAATTAAGTATTCAAACCTCTGCCTCATACATAAAATAATCCACTACCAATCAGTCAGTCAACTCAGTCTGTTTGTCAGCATCAGAAACCCCACATCTTTACAGCGGGTGACCAGAGGAGCAGCTCGAGGAGACTGCATAGTCCCATTTAGGAAAAGTGCCTTTAGTCAGAACACCTTTTCTGTAACTGCAGCCAAAGACTGGAACTCCATCCCAGCTAACATACTGTAAGAGATCTGTCCACCTACATACTGTTTAAAACATTTGAAGAACTGGTTCATTACTCAACAGTCTTGCAGTCATTAACCCCTGTCTGTATCATATGACTCTTTTATTGTTTGCACTGTTTTGTTTTTGTATTTAACCTGTAAAGTGTAGTGACTGTGTCCAACTTTGTATTTTATTGCACTGACCTTAATGTTTTATTGTCTTAGGGAGACTATTTACATCTGTCCAGGGACTACGGATGAAAAATAGCCTTTTGGCTAATTCCGGTGCATTTACAGAAATGTTGATTAATGTTCACTGTCCCTGTCAAATAAATAAATAAAATCGACATGTTTAATTTTGTGTGACTAGACTTGGATTGTATAAAGGCTCACATAACTGTATTTAAAGCAGTACTAAGTAACGTGTTTACCTTAATAAATCCTTTCCGTAGTCCCTCTGGGGGTAATACAAGTGTTAATGGGATGATTGGGGGGTCTTTCATCTCCCCCTGGTGTCTCTGGCCAGAAAACCATGCTTGCAACTTGACTGCACCGGGGCGGAGCAACCAATACACACTAATAGAATCACGGAGAAGAAGCTAACAGGCTAACGGGCAAAGCTAACTGCGGGCTAGCGCCACTTTAAACAGTATTTACAGCCACGTTTGAGTGGAAAAAAATATTCGCATTGTATAACTGGATGTACAACACCCTCTCTCCCTTCACCTTTTCTGTCAGCGTAGTATTTACTCTCCAAGACATTTAATAAGTTAAAAAAATCGTAACTTGCTGAGACACCTGCAGTTGCGCTTATGGCCTCTAGGGCAAGAGTTACTTAGTACTGCTTTAAATAGGGAAAACGTGGAACAGCTCGGTACCTTCTAACTTCATCCGAGTTTGGAGCTATGAATATGCTTGGAGAGGCTAAATGCTAACAACATTTGCGTGACTGAGCGCACGCACAAAGACCAGACAGGTACGCACCAACTCGTCTAAGCTCAGGTAAGAACACATCTCAATATGTAAAAACGGTGGCCTGTTCCTTTAATCTTCAGAACAAGTCCGTAAAAGTCTGCTTAAAGGCACACCGCGGAAAAAAAAAGACAAATCTTACCACATATTTTATGGCCTTATGTTTTCACAAAATGAGCAAATTACGGCAAAATTACACAGTGGAGAGACCAATTTGGAACTGTTATTACATAATGTGGTGTTATTATAAAATGCTACTCTAGAAGCCAAGATTATAGCTTATTGATAATTTTATACTGGAACAAAATACGTGGAAAGTAAATAAATCCAAGGGAGACTCAACTTGGTCGGGACAGCCATTACACACTTAATAGTCAAAAAAACAGCCTTTAGCAAGTCAAGCGCAGGATTTATAGGTCAACGTGTATGTGCAGGTTTGGAGCCCTTACTGGCTAAAACATCTTGACCCTATTGAAAAACAAAACACTTCCAGGACGGCTCCAGAAGGTTCTTTGTATCAGAGAGGCTTAAATAATTCACACCATTTGAAAAGTATTGTGAAGCGTTAAGGACTTGGTGACGTAAAGGTAAACCACGGAGCAGAAGCAGCAGGACCCAGAGGTGAGACCGCTGGTGAAAAGCGTCGCCAAAGAAACAAGTACCGGCGGGACACTTTAGAAAGAATACGCACTTAGCATTTCTGTAACACGGTTAGCCAATTAGCTTAGCGACAAGCCCTGCCAAGCGCCAGAGATTAGCTACGGGCGCACTTACGACGAATGGAGAAAAAAAAACAACAACCCAAAACTGGCACTTGCCGCAAAGTCCAATGGAACAGAGCTTGATTGAGTTTAGAAAAGGAATCCTCTTAAAAAATTACTTCTGTCTTCACCATGTGCTGGATGGAAGGGCTTACCGTTCACTTTTGGAGAGTGTCGTGGCCCGTAGGAAAACCATTAGGATCTAGGCGTCAAGTTCACGATCTGA
Organism: Neogobius melanostomus; assembly: GCA_007210695.1. NCBI lineage: Eukaryota > Metazoa > Chordata > Actinopteri > Gobiiformes > Gobiidae > Neogobius > Neogobius melanostomus. Next base: position 3,924,203 of record VHKM01000156.1, read on the forward strand.
TAATCTTAAAGACAGTTTTCGGATATCATTTTACATTAAGTCAGCCGCTCCTTCGTCATAAAATCCCAATATCTAGTTATTTTAATCTATGCACTGTCTGCAAGAAACGGTAGACACGGTAAATGCAATTTGGGGCTAAGATTTCTGTTTGCTCCCTTGGCACCAGCATATGTGAAAACCATATCTCACTATCTCTCTCTAAAGTCGTCAAAATGAGCCATACCAAGAGTTTAGAGTGAACATATCATGCATAACTGTGGAATATAAACCTGAACGTGGGCACCTCCGAACTGATAACGTTACATATTATAATTCATAACCATTTCTGGGTATTGAAATGGCTATTGGCAGTGGCTGTGTCGGTTTGCATCCCAAACGTTTGGTTGGAGCTCCCTCAGCTGGCAGCAGATGGAATTAGATATGCTGAAAACAATGTACAAACCTCCATTGCCCATTGGCATCCAAGCAAATCGATGGCGCCGTGATAAATGTAGTTGGAACAGTTTATGGAATTTGAAAATGTCTGTCCATCAACGAAATCCAGTAAAAATGAATTACCAAAGTAAAGTAATACAACATTATGACAAGGTTAAAAGCTCAAAAAGGGCTTAAAATTCCATGTTTCATGGTTGTTAGCATGTCATTTTGGTGTTTTTATAGCCGCATTTGTGGAGTTCCAATGACATTTGAAAGCAAACTAGGAAAAGATTAGTTTGGAAAAGATTGTGACTACATTGTTGACTCTTTGGAATGATAGATGGGTGATTGAATGATTTTGGAGGATTTTGCATATTGCTGTGGAAATAAACAAACAGAATCTTGTCAGTGCAACTGTGAATAAATGGTCTTTGGAACTTGTTTGAGCGCAGGTGGAAGAAGTTCTTAGAACTGGATGGGGAAATACGTCATTACCGTTTTATTGATAATCAAGCAAGTCCAGGAAAATGATGGACTGTGTAGGAATAAATACAAGGGTTCTTGGTGTCAAAACTGTTCAGGCTTGAATCCCAGAAAAAGGTTCTTAAAGCTGGGGTACCTGATTTTTTTAGTGTTGTAGAATACATTTATTTTTGCCACCCCAGAGTATGTTGTAAACACTTCAATACACAGACCTTGTTGTATTGTCTTCACCTAAAGTTTTATTGAGCAATGGATGATAGAAGTCAAATCTAAATTAGTGTAATTTATCTTGGGGGTGGGCCGCCCTGCTTCACTTTGTCACCACTCAATGCTGTATATGGGTGTGAAATGTGCATGTAATTCCATTCTTTGAACAATATGAATACACAGGAGGGACTGTGAGAGCTAGAAACAACTTTGGGTCAAAACTAAAAATGTCACTGTTTGAATAGGAAAAATCAGGTACCCCAGCTTTAAGTTTGATTTGATTTTTGATTTGAATATTTTATTTCGAGCTAAAGAAGAAAAGAAAACAGAAATATATATACATAATAAAAGAAAAAAAGAAAAAAAAATTACATTACAGCTCGAAAAGGAGTGGGAAGAAGACAAGCTTATTGACTCCCACCCCTGTTCATAAACTTCAATAACAATAACTAACAACACTGCATATTTCTTACCATTTTACAAAACAACTATCAACCGAGTTGGTTACATATTAACAAATGCGACACTGCATTATACCAGGTCAACATTCACAGTATCTCACACGCTACAACCAGTGTATTATTTCTGTCTCCCATACAGAATTCATTACCATGTTGGCATTACCGTTATTCACCATCACCATTACAACCCATATAACATTACTCTGTATCAAAGTGTTTGAATGATACATAAAATACTCCACATTTATTCATGAAAGGTACAGTAATCGCAGACTGTTTGATGTTCATGATAACAAGAATAGTCTTAATGATATGTGTTAAAAGGGATTCGGGGCTTTTCTTTCTTTTTCTTCTTTTCTGTGACTGGACCAGCTGCCAGAGGGGAGCAGCCCCCGAGCAACCGGACCATCATTTGTTAAGTGTCCTATACTATGCATTAAAAGAGACAAATTTTAGGAGTCTGCTGCCAGAAGAGAGTTTCCTCGAGCTGCCGGCCCCCACATGTCTGCCGTATACTATGGGTTATGTTGAATGCGGAGTACATAGATATGTGCATGTTTTACTTCTAAGAATTTATTTCCTTTATATTACCATCAGCATCAATAGCAGTACTGCTGTCTGAATCGATTGAGTTGGATTCTAAGAATAATCCACAGATTGTTAGGTATTAATCCTAGACTGTTACATTTAAAGTTTAAAGTTAAACTTTGTCATATTGATTTATTTGATTTATTTGGTAGGGACAGTGCATGTTAATGAACACTGAAGATTGTAGCCATGGGCTAATTTCCATCCGTCGTCCCCCATGCGCACTCTCAAACACACTCTCATTCATCCTGGCCTATTGTACATGTTTTTAGTGGTAGGGGAAACCGGAGTACCCGGAGGAAACCTACGCAGACACGGGGAGAACATGCAAACGCCACACAGAAAGGCCCCGTCCAGGTGGGATTCGAACCCAGGACCTCTTGCTGTGAAGCACGAGCTCTAACCGCTGCGTCACCGCAGTCATGGGTACTTGGTTGTTACAAACTGGGTGTACATTGCACAATTGTGGCTGTGTGAGATGAAAGATCACTCATTGTGGGGAAAATCTTATGTTGTAGCTCAAAAACGCAAGTTTGTTCTTGTTCCCATTTTTCATGTGCTGAACTCAAAGACATGAAACATTTTCTATATACACAGTCTCAAATATTGTTCCACCTCACAGGTGTGGTATATCAAGAAGACAGCATGAATATTGCACTGGTTGCCTGGCCAGCCAGACGCTCCTCCTCCTGTATCTACTTCAATGGCGATGACTGATGCGCGATTTTCTTCCACTCTTTCGTCTGTTTGAGTCACCAATTAAGAAAATATCAAATCCCTAATACCGGAACAAGAAACAGCATTTGAAGCATTCCTCATGAAAAACAACGTTTTTAAAAAGGCTTCCTGTTGCTTGTTCCTGCTTCATATCCAACCCATATTTTTTTTACAATTTGGCCCTATTTAAAGCAATACTAAGTAACTCTTGCCACTAGAGGCCATAAGCGCAACTGCAGGTGTCGTAGCATGTTGCGTTTTTTTTACTTATTAATTGTCCGTGAGAGTAAATACTACGCTGACAGAAAAGACAAAGGAGAGAGGGATATTGTACATCCAATTACACAATGGAAATATTTTTTTCACTCAAATTTGACTGTAAATACTGTTTAAGTGGCGCTAGCCCACAGTTAGCTTTGCCCGTTAGCCTGTCAACTTTCTTCTTCGTGATTCCATTAGTGTGTATTGGTTGCTCCGATCCGGTGGCAGTCAAGCATCCCATTAACACTTCTATTACCCCCAGCGGGACTACGGAAAGGATTTATTAAGGTAAACAAGTTACTTAGTACTGCTTTAAGATACAGTATTTCTCACAGAGATCCATTGATTCAAGCATTGATCAAAAAGCGGACTGTCAAACTCAATCAAATCAATTCATCAACAGTTATTTTAAGTCCCGCAACACACTGAATAATGTTTCCAAGACCCACTTTTGTGTCCTGACCCTCCAGTTGGATACCACTCGTCAGCATTTCATCGAACTTTGATCTTGTGCCTGGTATGTTTTCCCTTTTCAATCTGAACGCAAATACATACCACCCAAACAAAAATTAGTTGAATTAGCGTCTTCTTTTTCGGGCCTGTTTTTCCTTTATTCTTTGTCTAATGTCCCCTCTCCTCCCTCTGCCCTCCTCCCTCTCGAGATGCCTATTTCCCATTCTCCGCTCCTCTCTCACGCTCATTAATTCTGCAGCGAATTAATTACCACAGGGGGAAAGGGGGAGAATCGTCCCGAAAGAGGATCAAGGGGAGGCGGGGGCACCGACTAACACGGGACAAGATCTGCATAATCACAAAAAAAAGAAAAAAAGCCGTAGAACAAAAGCAAACTTGAGACCCACGTAAAAAAATAAAGGAATACAATTGTTTACTACGCCCCTCACCTCGCGCAGGGAACCTCTTGGGAATGTCTGCGTTCCTATAGTTTGGCGCCTTGTGCCAGCTTTGGTTTGTTCCTCTTTGATGAAGTCGAGGGAGTTCTACAGAGAAAATGGGAGATGGCCCGAACACAAAGCATCATGGGAGTGAATTTTCGTCCGGCTGGTGTTAAGGTTACGGAGGATTGTAGTGAAAATGTGTTGCCAGGCGCATGGGGATTATGTCACAGGGAAGTTGAAAAGGGTGGCGGGTCAATTGGGATATGCAGGAGAACGATGCAAAACAGTTGAGATACGCTGAACGGAAGAGTTTCAAACTGGAAGGACCTTAACGTGTATAATTTTATACTTACGGTAAGGTATACTTTATTAATGACTGAAGGGAAATTCATTCTCTGCATTTTGGGGCATTGGTAGCCAGTGTTGTTTTTGGCAGGCTAAGCTTCTAACAGACAGATTACACAGATCATCCTCTGATCATTGCTTCGAGATTTTGTATTAACAGCCGTGTCACCACATTAGTTAATCAACACAACCACTTTCTCCCATTTCCGTCTCGTCAACGTGAACTCATGAACGTCTCGTCATGTTTTAGTCACCAAAGAGCTATTTTTGGCTCGCCACCGTTACGTTACAGTCATTAAAAAAGGTGTGTCAACGTAATGATATCGTTACAGTCTTCGTTGACTGAAAAAAAACACTGGTGGTGGCATTGTAGAACACCGCAACAGAGAATGGAGTGAGTGACTGTCTTTACAACAAAAAAAGTCCACATAATCCTACAAGGCCTACTTTTAACCTTTTTTGTTTTGACGGTAACACATACAGTAGAAATGGTAAGAGCAACTTCTCCGTTTCCAGTAATGCAGGTAGATTCACCATCACTGCATCGAACAGGTCTGTGTGTGGATGCAAAACAACCTTCTCAAGCTAAACTCAAATATCGCTAATAAATATCATCTTTGAAATCAAAAACAAAGAGAAAGTGTTATCAGTTAGCTCCAGTCTGTCTCAGTAAAACTTAAGTTTTAAGTATGTAAACGTTATTGTCCTCTCATCCGTTTCTAAAGTCTCCAGTAGTTTTAATTGTCTTTCAAACAATACAAGTTATGTAAATTAGCTTTTATTATAAGCATACATCAGACTTCGGTCACAGTTTGTCGATATATATCAAATAAACTATATGAATGAATGGATAAAAATCTTATTAGAAATCTTAACAATGGACTCAGACCTGAACTTAAATAGCCACATTAAATCAATAACTTTCATAACGCTACTGCGCCAGTCCTGACTAGAACCAGGATAGACAATCATAATTAGTCCAGTGCTCAGGTCTCTGCCCTGGCTTCCTGTCGCCCAGAGAATAGACTGCTCCCCTTTTGTACAAGTCTCTCCATGGCTTGGTGCCAAAGTACATCTCTGACATGTTGGAGCCTGAGACGTTTTATACGGCTCTGAGAACCTCAGGAGGTGGACTCCTGCTGGTGCCCAGAGGCAGGACTAAACGCAGTGAGGTTGCGTTTCAGTTTTCAGAATCTGGACTTCCAGAAGATGAAGACAGGCTTCAAAACCAGGCTGAAAACAATTCTTTTCAGCTTATTTTATCCGCACTCTTCGATTTAAATACAATTAGTGATAACATTTGTTTTATGGATTGATTTGATATGCCCTTCCAATTACCCAGTGTCCAAATTTCGCTCCACGAATAAACTTGCCTTGCCCTTAAGTCTTCCTTTGAAGATGTATAAAAGAAAACGTTGTCAATCTCTCAACAGCTGCGTAGTGTAATCCTAGTCAAAGGCGACATCCCATCTTTTCTCCATTTACTTGTTAGTTCAGCAAATCCCAGCAAACTTCGGGAGGCCAAACAAACTGGTGACTCAGACCTGCTCATGCACTTGCTCCCCACGTTAACCAGCAGTAACCCCGGGCGACCACAGCTCCTGGAGAGATTTAACAGAGCATGACGTCAGGAAAGGAGTTAGCCCTGAAGAATATGCAGATGATTGCATCGAGAAATCGAACACTTGTTTGTATTGCCCCGTTCGCCTTTGGGTGTGAGCCGTGGCAGGGCTTTCCAACATGGGTGGTATATTGTTGAAAAGTTCCCCCCCGGGCATTAGCGAGAGAGTGGATTCCCGTCAAACTCACAATAAAGATGTCATCAGATGTGACTGTGTTGACCCCTCGTGTCCATGTATAAATGAGCCCCCCACCCGCTAAGGCTGAGATTAACAAGACAATAGTTGCATAAATTGGACTGTAATGCACATAGAAGCTCAACAAGGAATAAAACGTTGTTGAGACAATGGTAAACCAGACAAGAGGCAGGCAACCTAATAGTATCGTAATTTCTGGATTACAAGATGCTACTTTTTTCACTACACTCTGAACCCTACAACGATGTGGCTAATTTACAGATTTTTACGTGCTACAACCTCTAGCGTAGAGTTTATATCTTATGCTCAAACATGTTGGGCTGAGATGCTGTGTCATAGAGGAGTTATCCCATGGTTCAGTCTTTTTCCTTCATCGACCGCTGCCAGACTGTGGCGCACGGAGAGGGGTGCTGCGGGGGAAGCGCACATGCCGAGTGTGTTGGTTACACTTCTGATGCGGAGGGGCCAGCGCTTTGATACCGGCGGTGCACTGGGTCCATCGCTATATGCTCTCAAAGTAGTTTTTAACTCACATGTTTATGGAAAACGAGCAAATAGGAGATGAAAATGAAGTGGCAAGATATCTGTACCTTTTTAATTTAGCTAGTGCGGCTTATATTCAATGCTCAATAGTCAGAAAATTACGTCCCAGAAAAGAGGATGTTTGGGGCAATAGTAACGAAGACATAATATTAATAGACTCCGTCTCCTCACTCCTCCCCGTTTGCCATAATAACTACTGTATGTTCGAGGGGGAAATCATGAAGGATTTACAGACTCCTCCTACCCTGCTGTGACGGAGCATGTTCCTAAAAAGGGCATATGGGCGGTATCTTCACTGTAGACTCGGCCCTCATGGGGCGCGTAGCTCGGTCGTTGCTTTAATGCTAACGGTCTGTCAAGCATTCATAGTATACGAGATTTTTTTTTAAACAATTGTACGAAAACCAGCCTGGTTTCTTTAATTGTAACTAACCCAGCGTTAAATTTTTAAACCAGGCTTTACAATTGCTTAAAAAGTATGAAAAGTGCAATGCTGACTAATAGAAAACTAGCTTGTTTTGTCGCCCATATATGGAGGTACTGCAGCAATGGCGGAAAATTGCGACCCTTGCAGTGCAACCAGCGGCCACTGGTAAACAGTCTTTGGTTCCAAAGGTTGCATTTTGTTAATAACTGGCTATCAGTTAGGGTTGAACGCGTCTGCAACTGTAGCAACCCCACATCATAACAGTTAGTTAGTCCAGGTTCAATCGAACACTATAAGCAGAGACACTAGCCACTGAAAGGAGAGCAGGTAAGATTTCTCAAGGAATATTATAAGTTTGGGGCTGAGATACTGGTAGTGGAAAAGTCCAATTTAGCCTTGGTGCTGTGATGCTGAAAAGTTGCTGTGTGCCAAATTTAGTGAAGAAACCTTTCAAAAAATATATCCATCTTCCTATACCAGAACTTTAGTTTTAAAGATTCCGCATCATCTGACATTGAAATCCAGCAAAGTCTCTCGCACACCACACTTCATCATGAGTCCAAACCAGCAAATGAGTCACTAAAATGTAAGTCATCCATTAGCTATTGAAGTAAAATCAACACAAGCACGTACAAGGAAACTTTAGCCTTAAATTTGAAGCTATTATATCTGCAGCTGTGTGGTAAGTTGCCAAGGAAACAAATACTAGGTATCAATATCCACATGAAGTTATTTTGGAGATTTCACATGGACTGAGTCGGCTGTATTAAACTACCAGTATCTTTAATCCCATTTCCGTACATTTTTAACCAAATTTGAGAGGCCTATCCAATGGGCGCATGTGTCCAGACTGCGGTTTCCTCTCCCTGCTCCTTCCAACTAACTGCGAGCTATCAGATGTCCGCGCTCCTTTTTTTCATAGTCTGTTGCCATTTGTGTCTCTGTTCTGGATTTAAAGGGACAGTATGCGGCCAAAAATTGACTTTGTCAGTGTATATAATACTGCTACCTCATAAAAACTCACTTATTAACTGTATTAATGCACAAATATAATATTGTTTAATGCCAAATTGCAATAAATCATTCATCATTTCGCAAGCATATGATTACACAGAGAAATGTAGATTTGACAAATTGACAAATATAAACAAATTGAGATTTATTGCCTACTGGAAACAAATATAACGCTTTTAATTTCCATTTAAGGCCTTATTTTTGGCACCATTTATTCATTGATTCAAGAGCACAACACCCTTTTAAATGTCACGGGACTTGTTGTCAATGTCTTAACTCCAAATTGTGCGTTGCCAACTGCAGCTAATGTCTTTAGGCGGAGACTTGACTCCAGTCTGTGCGCCCTCTGCTGGCAACAATGGCAAATGGCACCAAATCAGAGCTTCTATACTTGATTTGTAATGTATACAAATACTCAGGTTATTAAAGGAACAGGCCACCAATTTTACATACTGAGATATGTTCTTACCTGAGCTTAGACGAGTTGATGCATACCTGTCTGGTCTTTGTGCGTGCACTCAGTCATGCAAAAAGACCAAAGATGTTGTTAGCATTTTGCCTCTCCCAGCATATTCCTATAGCTCCAAACGGGGTGAAGTTTGAAGCGACCAAGCTCTTCCACGGGCACGCACAAAGACCAGACAGGTGTGTATCAACTCGTCTAAGCTCAGGTGAGAACATATCTCAGTACGGAAAAATGGTGGCCTGTTCCTTTAAAGACCCAGTACCTGACTTTTTACATCTAGTTATAGCATTTTAAGCTAATAGGTACGTGCATGTTAGCATTTTAAGCTAACATGTTAGCATTTAAGCTATCATGTTAGCATTTTAAGCTAACATGTTAGCATTTTTAGCTACAGTAACATGTACTGCCAAGCCAAAGTCTCTCGTTTTGGCAGGGAAACGACCGTATTTTACTCCTCTTTTCCACGTTAATATTATCCCGTAAATCTCCCGTATTATAACAATATAAATAGAAAATTAAAAAACATTCCTCTGTCTCTCCAAACAGAACTCCGTCACGAGCGTAGCGAGATCTGCCACCTGCAATAGCCTGGGTTAGCATAGTTGTCAAGTCCGCCGTTTTGGCCTTGAAGCTAACTTATTTTACCCGTCTCTTGGAGCTTGATTGGGATATGGGACGGCTCGCAGTGGGCGCCGGAAAATTTCCCCGTATTTTCAAATCCCAAACTTGACAGGTATGAAGCATGCTAGTTGTTGTTTACATTAGCGTGGCATATCACTCCATGGAAGTGCTTATAAACTCACCCCATGTGAAGATGTGGAATGTTAGAAATTCACAAGTTCCCGCTTTCTCATTCAATGTAAACAAACAAAACGACTGGTAGAGGAATGCAATTGTGTGAAGTGTTCAAAAAGATAAAAAAAAAAAAAAGTTTCAATAAAGTACTCATGGAACATTTATTTAATTTTAATTCCTTTATTTGTGTGCAATCAGTCAGGATCACTCTCATCTAGCCAGGCAAAACAAGCTAACAAAGCCGTTGTTGCTATGCCCTGAAATTGAAATGTGTTCCTCAAGTGCTTGAAAGTGTTCCCGTCTGGCGCGTCTTCCCCCAGCTAACCGCGCACCTCCTAATACAAGTGGCCAATTACTTTGACATAACAGGAGCGGAGCTGTGTTGTGATTCATGTTCTTAAAGTGATACTAGTCCGGAGTGAAAATGGCTCGAAATGGGGCTTTGGGGATAGAAAAGCGCCGTTGCCAGGGTATTACGGTAAATGACAGCGTTTGGGATTTGAAAGTCCACGCGTTACATAACTTCTGGTAAAAGTTCGAGCGTTCGAGCGTGTTTTGCCACTCCGGCTACAACATGAGAGATTGGAGGCGGCCGGAGCATGTGCTGGAACTACTGTGTCATGCTAATATAGGGGTACAAAGATGATCTGCGCAAGTGGAAAGAAAAAGTTTAACAGGACGCATGGAGGTTTGGTATAGCTACTACATGAATAAATGGTAAGCATTTGCTTCAAAAATAGACTAATATTATTGTTATTACCGCTATAAAGTTACCGCACACTTTTATTGGTTTGGTACATTAAAAACAATATGCAAGTAGGGCAGCTATATTTGAATCATTACAATAATTAGCAAGTCGGAGATCTGCATTATTTGCCTGTAGGATTTCTTCCTGCAAACGGCAAAATATTATTTCTTCAATGCATGTCTTCAATAAATGTGATTCTTGGATTAATTTGAAAATTCATATGTAAATGCTGCAACAACATGCAGAGTGAAATGAATCTAATCACGATTGCAGTATTTGTGGGAAAAATTGTGATTTCCAACATGACTCAACCCTGAGCAAAGTATTGTATCTATGCATAATTCTAAAAATGTGCTGTTGTTGGATATTGATATATTTGAAATAAAATGACACAGTGGCGCAGCAGTTTGCTCTTGTGCTTCACAGCTCGAAGGTTCCAGGTTCGATTCCCACCTGGACGGGGCCTTTCTGTGTGGAGTTTGCATGTTGTCTGCGTAGGTTTCCTCTGGGCACTCTGGTTTCCCCACTAAAAACATGTACAATAGGTTTAATCCTCCAGCCAGGTGTTTCTGACCATCAGCCTGGTTCCACGTCTGCAGATGGGTCCCCAAGCACCGGCCTACGCTGGCTTCTCTCTGCTCCTACAGGTCATCCCAGCACCATTGAGGATGGGTCAAATGCAGAGAACGAATTTCCCTACGGGGATTAATAAAGTATAATTTAACTTAACTTAAAAAGAATAACATTATGAATGAGTAAGGAACAAGCTTTTGATCCAGCAGATGACTTCTTTAAGTCTTTGTAAAAGGTTCATACTGTCTTCTTCGATTAAACTATTACTGTTTTGTTCTTTTAGTAAGACATGAAGGTTTGTTTACCTGCTTTACTAGTTTCGATCACTTCCTGTGATCTTCCTCAGAAGCGTCAGTCCAGTACAGGCAGTCCTGTAGCTATGTGAACAAATGAAGGATTAGATATCTTCATATCTTATCAGTGACATGCATATTTTTTTCATTTAGTTCATTACGCAACATGCCACACACAGGCGATGTACCCAGCATCAGATATTGTTAGAAGAAGGATCGAGTGAACAAAGAAGATGACTGCTTTTTAGAAACACCTGGATGGCTGAGAGCTTCCAAATACTTGCATTCCATGAGTAGACAGTTGATTGTAGTTGATGGTATTTTCAGGATATGGATTTTGATGGTATTTTCAAGAAATGGATTCTGGACTTGAGTCTGGTCTTCTTGGGTCGCGTGGGAATTTCTGCCTTTTGTAGGTTTCTCGAAAAAATGTTCAAATTCTGCCATTAGTATAAATATGTAAACGATGCCACAAACCTTGCATGCACATGTCAAAACGCGTGTATCTTCGCCCTAACTTTAGCATGTTTCGTTGGCATAGTCCTCTGATTTCTTTGTCCGGGATGAGAGCCCACAGCATATTAAACCTAAATCAGTCATAAAGCACTAATGTTAATAAATCAAACTCCTGGCAGACCGCTCCTGGCTCAGGCTTTGGCCAGCAGCACACGTTTGTCCAGTCAATAATGAAGGGATAAAGTTACAATCAGAAGCCACTGGAGCGCCAAACCCGGACTTAAGGCTACTATGGGCTGGGTGATTTATGCGATGTTACGGTAAGCATCTATTGCAAAATATACAAAGCCATGACAGCTTTTCCATGCCTTAATACGCATTTTTGTAGCTGCTGTGTGGAGATAATGGACAATATTCAATTGAATGTCAAAAACTGTCAACTGGAAAACGTCTTGTTCGCATGCAAATTGCTAAGTCATGGGAAACAAAGACTTTCACAGAGGTTCCATGAATGTTATTTCTCATTGCTCGTATTGATACATTTTTGCGTAAAGGTGTTTTCCACCGTAAAAAAAAAAAAAAAAAAAAAAAGTTCTTAAGCTGTCATGTGCGCTAAATAGGTTTAGTATTGAAGATGTTTCACCAAAAGGGGCTTCATCCGCATCCAACAACTGTCGAGTTTTAAAATGTATCTTAGCTACCCTTTATAACTTGTATGCTAACTGCATGTAAGCTTAAGGTCACTCTTTAAACCATGGCGCCGGAGAAGTCAAGGTCATTTGACTGGAGGGAGAAGGCCACTGAACATCCTGTTTAGAGGCAATAAGAAGTGTTATCTGTTGCAGACAATAGTCTCCAATGTAATCAGTAAGCTAAAGAATGTGCTTTGATGTAGAGGATGAGCATGAGAAGGTTTCAGGTTTCTCCCCTTGTCTTGTATGCTGAAATGCATGTGATGTGCATTGAGTGGGCGGAGTTAACAGTCAAAGAAATACTTGGGAGCGGAGTTTTAGTTAGACTTTCAAACAACTAAACCAGCAACATGTAACAACTAAGACTTTTCCAAGCAACTGAACAAGCAACTGTAACATCTATCTTCAATAAAAAGCTTCTGAGAACACGTATCTTCTGATGCCTGCTGATTTCGTCTGAACACTTTGATGTTCATCTTTTTTACAACAACACCTGGAGTAAGATTGGATCGTTTTGTCTGCCTTAAGTGCTCGTTTTTAAATCCATAATCTTATAGCAGATGACTGGACTTTTACTGATATAGTCGGGTTATTTGTGAAATCCAGACAGAAAGATACATATCCGTCAGTAGCACAGCCAACCAACACAAATGCTTGTCAAGTCTTGTGATAGGTCTTCTTTAGAATTGTATCCTCGGTGTGAGAAAGATATGCCCCCTCGTCCTGGTTTACAGTCTGGGGAGCGAGTTTCTCCGCATTTCAATGGCTTCTCTGATCCAGTGGTACTTATTGCTCTCTGTGCCGATTGGAGTGGTCTGGAGAAGCAGACTTTAAATGTGCAAATTGAATCTTTCAACTTAAGTTGCCTCACAATGTAATTTAATGACGAGGATCTCTGTTTTCACCCTTTTCAAACTCTGATGCACCGTCAGTGAGATTTTTCTGGAGCCGGCCCTGTGTTGACCTCTAGTTTGTGACCCTCAATGCTGTACAAACTACAAAATGGGAAAAAAGTTTATATACTCCTGTTCTAGACAAACCTTTGGGTAAGCTCTCTGTCATTGAGGAGTTTTCAGTCATAGTTTTCAAAGTCACCTGAGACATGACATGTCCCAGATGAGTGAGATGAAGCTTCATGGATGAGAGGCATAATGTTCTCAACTAAAACAACTTAGTTCAGTGGATGACTTTGAAAACCTCTGAAACCTTCGAAATAAAGACAGTTTAAAACCTAGTCTCATTGGACCAGGCGGAATTGACCATAGTAGTAGTAGTAGTTGTAGTATAGGCCAACTTTTGACAGTCAGTATCCTCTTGTCTTCGTCAATTTCCTTGCACATACATTAATTCAGTTGGTAATTCAACCCGAGATTGAAATTGGTTGCTCATGTGCAACAATTTCAGTCAGTGCAATGTCTGTGACTGTTTTCTATTCCAGAAAAAAATGAAATACTAACCTTAAAGTCATGTGCATAAAGTATGCCTTGCTCTGTATGATGATGAAATTAGATAACATTGAACTGAAAAATTTGATTAGACATTAAGAAAGCAAAAATGTGCCAAGAATTCAACTATAGACCGACCCCGAACCACAACTTTGATCAGTCCTCCGATCCCCACAAGATAATCTCCATCCAACATCTAAAGACGGCCTCTCAGACATGTCATGTGGTGTTGTGGCTTTACAGCGTCTGCAACTTTCAGCCCAAATGACAAATGACTGAACTTTTGACGATTGATGAGCTATACTATTTACGTTGTTGAACAGAAAGTGGAAAATTTAAGACAACTCACCATTTAGATTATTTCTCCACACCAAATCAGACTACACGACATAAATAATATGTGTTGCTTTCATTTTCACAAAGAACGCATGACGTGTTGGTAGCAGTACCATGTTGAGCCACTGAACAGATGGGTTTGTACATCGGGAAGAACCAGCTGAAGATGCGTCTGCGCAGGTGTTTCAGGTTTTACCATTCATAGAGGGCGCCTTGTAAGACCTTGGAAATGCTGGAGGAAACCTTGAGTGGATAGGGAAGTTTTGGCTTCTCAAATGGTTGGATGGGCTACTTTAGGATTAGTTTTGTTGCTATTCTTGACAGTGACTATGTGAACTGTGCAATCTCCTTTCCTTCAAGCCTATTCATCTGAGAGATCTATAGGTTGTACCACTAAACCGTTAAATATTCTGGGAAATTTGGTGCATTCCATAATAATAATGAGCCAATGAGGATTATAACATGTAACGTTATTGTCCACATAAAGGTTTATGGACACTGGATTGTTCACAACGTATACGATGGCAGACTTTTTAGACTATTTTTTGCGAATGTTAGCCTGCAGACAATGTTTGCAAGTTTCCCACAAAATTGGAGATTTCTATGGTAACGCTGAGTTGACAACATTCTATCCAGAACTCTATAGAGGGCTGTGCTTTTTCCCTTCTCTTTAATCCTATCTCCAGTTCTGAGCCAAAACTTTCTGTGCCTCATTCCAAAAGCAGCCTGATTTAGCCCCTTTATCACCAGCAGTAATCAGACCACGCTCCCGTGCGGAACGCCACGTCTCAGGACGCGCATGCCAGCCCCTCTAGTTCAGCCCAGCGCATCGCCATGGGAATCCAACAGCGCCAATGAGGTTCTCATCCAGGGACCTTCATTGGAGTGGGTACCCCAGCTGGCACCACTCGCCTAGGGAGGAAGAGTGGCCCGAAAGGGGCCGGGGGAGCTGGGTCTTGTTGGGACAGGAGCGGTAGGATATGAGACCTCCATGTATAAATACGGACCAGATGGTAGTGCAGTTTGTTGGATGGACCCCAAAAACGTGCATGATTGGTGCTTCCTTTCATGACCTTAGCCCAACATGGGTTCCTGGGAGGTGCAAAGTTGGAAAGATGGGTCTAATGGAGGTGAAGTATTTCCTTACCAGGACAATAAAGTGTTACTTAACCTGAGAACGACTTAATCTTTATACTGAAATGGCTGAATAAGCTAATAATAATAATAATAATAATAATAATAATAATGCATTGGTTTTATATAGCGCTTTTCTGGACACTCAAAGACACTTTACAATGCATTATTCATTCACACCATACTTGGTGGTGGTAAGCTACTATTGTAGCCACAGCTGCCCTGGGGTAGACTGATGGAAGCGAGGCAACCAGTCTGCGCCATCGGCCCCTCCGACTACCACCAACCACTCACTCTCTCACTACATTCGCTAGGCTTCCTGGTGTTCCCAAACGGTCTCCCATCCAAGTACCGACCAGGCCCTTCCCTGCTTAGCTTCCAAGGTCTGACGGGATCGGGCATAGTAAAGGCGGTATGGCTACTACTACTACTGCTACTACTGCTACTACTGCTACTACTACTACTACTACTACTACAAGCTCGAGGAGACTGCATAGTCCCATTTAGGAAAAGTGCCTTTAGTCAGAACACCTTTTCTGTAACTGCAGCCAAAGACTGAAACTCCATCCCAGCTAACATAAGAGATCTGTCCACCTACATACGGTTTAAAAAACATTTGAAGAACTGGTTCATTACTCAACAGTCTTGCAGTCATTAACCCCTGTCTGTATCATATGACTCTTTTATTGTTTGCACTGTTTTGTATTTGTATTTAACCTGTATAGTGTAGTGACTGTGTCCTACTTTGTATTTTATTGCACTGACCTTGAATGTTTTATTGTCTTAGGGAGACTATTTACATCTGTCCAGGGACTACGGATGAAAAATAGCCTTTTGGCTAATTCCGGTGCATTGATGTGATGTACACTGTCCCTGTCAAATAAATAAATAAAATACAACAGTACTATTATTATTAGTGGTATTTATTTTTATTCAAAGTAAAATATCAAATAACTGAAACATTGTTCCCTCGTCAAAGACAAACCTGGAGTAGTATTTTACTTCATTGCAGTTTTAAGCAATCCTCTGATAATGCTGTCTAATTTGACTGTTTCTGATCCGGTTTCAGCGCTTCTATCTGTACTTCCTGGGTTACATCGCGTCATTGTTAAAACCCAACACTATCCTCCACATTTTCTAAGCCCATGTGTGTTTATCCCACTGTGCTGAAGCTGCTAACCACACTGTAAATCAAAACTGAAATTACTTTTTTTTTATTAAGTACATCCAACTGCTGCCTGTGGGGCAAAACAATGGCAAGACACACTGGTGCATGCATCATGACTGACTGGAACATCACATGATGTTCCAGTCATGGAACATCATGTGAAAATGGTACAATTGTTTGATGAAACAATTAAACAGTTGCAGCTCATGAGATGAATTTGGTTTTATACAAATTTCATCTGACCAGTGTCCTAATAGCACTCAAGGATGGGTCAGAGGCAGAGAACAACATTTTTCCAGTCTTAGCAAGAAGATTTCTGTGTGTTTTATTCCTGGAGCGTGTAGGACCTTTCTGTGTCATGTTCTTTACGCAACATTAAGCCTTCAGTTATTAATTCATTTGGCCACGGAACAACCAGGACAATAGCGTTCGTAGATTACGTTCTCTCTGTGTCTTATTGGTTCCATTCTGGACGTGCCCAACTTTGTTTTTCTTCTCAGTAGGAGTGTGGTAGGATGGCTAATTTCAAACTAAAAGAACTTGATTGGAAAATGGAGCGATCCCGGCTTGCGGTTGTAGCATGGGAGGAATACGCTGGTGATTAAGCTACTCCTAATTTTGCTCGTGTTCTGTCATTTTGATGCATAATCGTACGATATCATCCAAACCTCTCAAGCCGCACTCATCAGGAAATTTCCACAAGACTTTCAAAGGCCCTCTGCGTCAATTATTGTGGACAATTTCTCAGCGACATAAAAGTGAATACATTTCATTGTATAATAGTGCTCCGAATGGTAAATTTGATGACTGGTCACAAACTTGAAGCCTAAAACAGTTGTGGTAAAATACAGTGGGATGCAGCCCGGATCAAAGCGGTTCTTTGCTCATTCTGGCCAAACAGTTCCGTTTTAACCTCTCTTTAAACTCTGCATGAGGCTTTTCTAAGTGTTATGTCCAAACTTTTGCATCCCATTGTAGAATGTTATAGCCTAAATGAGCAAAGGTCTAATTGGAGAAGGCAGAATTTCATGAAAAGCACATCTTCCCACTGTAAGCATGGGGTAGATCGATCATGGGACTATGGTGGCGCAGTTGGTAGAGTGGGTCGTCTCATGGGTTGCGGATTCGAATCCCAGCTCCTGCATGTGCACACTGTCGTCGTGTCCTTGGGAAAGCCCACCTACTTGCTTCCAGTGTCTGCATACATCGGTGTATGAGTGAGAGTGTGACTGGTTCCTTGCTGTAAAACACTTTGGGCCTGATAATGGTAGAAAAGCGCTGTATAAGTTGAGTCCATTTACCATCACTCTTTGGGGTTATATTGCAGCATTTCATGAGTTGAACAGAGAATGGATTCAATAGAATTCCAACGAATTCTGGACAACATCGTAACACCATCTGTGAAAAAGATGAAGTAAAGAAGCAAATGGCTTTTACAAATGGGTAATGATTGCAGACACACATAAGAATCCACGATGGATTACAGAAGCAGACTGAAGGTTTTGTCTCCTGACCTAAACATCATTAAAGATCTGTGGATAAACCCCTGAAGAGCAGACAAACCAGAAATATCTTTAAATTTCAAAGACTTTTTGGCTACGTGGTGCCTAAACTTTTGCTGTGGCCTTTGTTCTTTTATGTAATTTAGAAAATTTAAAAGATGAAAAAAAAAAACTGATTTTACTTGAAATGTGTTGAAATGTCCTCCCGTTGCTTCATTATTCACATTAGTAGAAATTTTGATCCGTGCAGTGTTAATTTTGACAACATATCTTAATTTAGTTTTAGTCTTAGTCTTTTGACGAAAATGTAATTCAATTTCAGTCGAGATTTAGTCAAAAAAAAATCTTACATTTTAGTCTAGTTTTAGTCGACTAAAATTGCAAGTAAATTTAGTCGACTAAATTTAAGACACATTTATTATAATCATATTTAATCAAGGTCCTCTGCTTCATTGGAGCTGCTCCCACATGAACAAAGCTCAGAGCTGTTCCTTTGGCAGTGAATTTACATGATGAGGCTCTTTCAGACGGTCAATAGAAGTTTGGATGATTTTAGTCTCTCCTTTTCATTTTTATTTAGTCTTATTTTAGTCGACTAAAATATCTGGACATCTTAGTCATAGTTTTAGTCTCATGAAAAACTTTTAATTTAGCTTTAGTCCAATTTTAGTCGTCAAAAATATCACTTTGACTAAAATTAAGACTAAATATTTTAGTCGACAAAATTAACACTGGATCCGTGTGATTGTACTCTACTGTAATTGTATGTGTATTTGCTAGAAAAGTTGCTCCATAAAACATTATAGACAAGGCAAATACATTGATTTTATGCTCTTGAACCTAGTTTCTCAAAGAGTTACAGAAAGTTTCACTGATAGCAGCGGCCCCAACTTGTTTGTAGCTCTGAAAAAACATGTGCACGTCCTGATTTTCCGTGTGCATGAATCCATATGCACCTTTAACAACTTTCAGAATGTGGAGCACAGCCACATACAACAGACAGTTTGTATGTGGCACGGAAATGCCACATACAAACCCAGTGCCTTTCCACGGACTGACAAAAAGAGCGGAAATAATTGCATGGACAGTTCCTTTGTTTAAAGTCTAAATCGAAAACCCAAATGACTGACAAAATAGTCAATGTGAGTGACAATAATCTTACTTTATTACAAGGGGAAAAAGTTGGGAACATTGCCTCTAATATATACAAGACTACTGTGATGTTCATGGAGCAGCCACAAAAAAGGCTAGTTGTCAAAAGCGGCTACATGGTCTATAACTGCAGTGTTTACTTGTCAACACATGTCACAAACAATTGAATAGTACTTTAAACAGAGACAGACCAACTCCCAGAGGAGAATATGTCAACGGTTTAGTAACAAGATGTAATTCAAGCATAAAGTATTGAAAACAATGCCAGACACTTGACTGAAGAACAACAATGCATGATCATGGGCCAAGTGGGCACTGAAGAGAGAACCATGTTGGAATCATTGTGTCAAGCTTTGCAATGCCTCCTACTGTGTACCAAGACTATACGTTTTAAATAGCTCTAAACATAGAAGAAATAATCCAGTTCAAAGCTGAAACTGTCAAGATATGAATTAAACACAAAGGTCTGGCACATGTTGTCATCATTATCAAAGACCTAATGAACCTAACTGGACTAATAATCCAGTATGTTTGCACCAAGGGGTTGAATTACTTTCTGTTCTCATATGGTATGACCTCAGGACCCAGCAAGGCATGCAGCATCCAAAAGAAGGCTTGAATTTCTTATGCAGAATGCAAAATACTGTATTTCCTTGAAAAATGATTGTTGAATTACCATCTAATAAGCCTAAAGCTAAAATTGCATGTGATCTAAACTAGTGTTTCTCAACTGGGATGCTATCAGGCCCACCATAATTCTACGATGGCAAGCTGCGACCCAAACTAGAATTAAATCTCTTAAAAATCACTCTCTGAATACTGTATTTTCTCCCCAATTTAATGTTAAATAAACATTAAAAAAAAAAACTTTAAAGCTGCAATCACGATTTGAATCATGATTTGTACAGATTCTGATGTTTCTACTCACCGGTTGAGAACCATGGATCTAAACAACTTAAACCAGTGACTTTAACACACTCTTTTATCAGTAGATAATTATTGAAAGAAACTTTCCCTTCTTAATCACTAAAAATGGTTTCACAACCCACTTTTAGGTCGCATCCCACCAATTGAGAACCACTGTGCTAGAATAAGCAGTAAAGCTGAACCAAATGGAATAAACCTGTTCTAAGAAAATGATAAAACTGAGGTCCAATTTCAATGGGGACGTTTCTCCTTGGTTTCTACCTCTTCTACGATACATCTACCTCTCAACCAACCAGCCAACCAATCATATGAATCCACTCTCTTTACCTTTTCCTCCTGCTGTCCTCTTTTTGGTACCCACGAGATCTGGTGCATTGCCATCTCCTCCGCTTATTGCCAACACCTGTCTGCTCTACCTGGGGTCTAAACACACAGACGTTTGATCCAACTCACAAAGCACTGCGCTCTTGTAAAAGCTGGTATTTTGTCATTAAATCACACATTAAATGCACAAAAGAATTTTTACAGCATATTGACTGCCCACAGAGCCCACTTCTCGTCGAATACACCCGTTTTTCCCACTGAAAGATCCTGTGTTGCGTACTAAACAAAGTCATCGGTCACACCCTCGCCATTATAGAGCTCACCGCAAAAACCCACGGCCTTCAAACGTCTCCTCGTACTGGTCCGTACACTTCATCTGGGTAAGTGAAAGAGACAGGGACGCATTCAAATCAATGAGCCACAGCCGTCGTGATGTCACTGGCCATTAGTGGTTATTAGTGGTTTCGAATGTTCCATTGACGGCTGTGTGGGCACAAATGCACCGACATGTTGCTATCAGCCCATAAGTAACTTGGCGCGTACTATGCTGCTTTTAAGTGCACCGCGGACAATTGGTAAGCTTGTTTTCCTGGCTTTTGGCAATTCACGTTCTTTTACAAAACTGTGGAACATCATAGTTTTATGGCCAAATCTGTTCTACTTTCGATTGCAAGTAGGCAGTTAATTCTATTGACTGCCCTTTGCTACCAACAAGACATGACTCTGTAGGACAATTGTTTTTCCTTCTAAAGTCACAAAGTTTGGGGAGCAATTCTTTAAGAACAGCAGCAATCATCGAACATTTGCAGGCATTAGGGATTGATTGTACTAAATAGAGCAAGACAGTCTGGTACTGCTCCATAGAGATTGGATTCCCCAATGGACAATTCTGGTCGGACCAATGACAGGGTTGTAGAGATACAGTAGCTCACAATCGGTTCACAATTGTGCTTTGCTTCCGTGCTTCTGTATTTGAAAGAAGAGAGCATGTTGCTGAGGTGATGAGTGAGACGTGAAAAAAACGAAGGGGGGATCGAGAAAAGAGTAGATGGAGAGGGTAAAAGGGGAAAGACAGGGGGATAGAGAAGAAAAACAAACAAAAAATACACCTAATCACATGTTATTCACACAAAAAACATACAGAAAAGACGAAGAGGCGGAGAGAGAGAATGAGGAAATACGAGAAGGAGACAAAGAAAGGGCAGAGGAGTGAGGAGACGCGACGTACAAAGCGGGAGGAGAAACTAGACTCGCACATGTCACCACTGCACTACGGCGCGTTTCCCACCACTTGACGCTCAGAGGTTTGCCAGCTTTCCGTGCAAAAATCCCCACCACTCCAGGAGAACTTGCACTTTGGTGAAGATTGGTGCTGAAAGTTATTGTGCGGCGGACTGTCCTCACTTCAGTTCCATGAAGGCCATAGCACTTGACGATGGCGCCGCAAAAAGAGTGTGGTCCAAAATCTCGACAGCCAACAGTGAAATGAGTCGGTTGATTCCCGGCCTGATTTCCCTTGATGTGTAAAGGCAAACTCTGGAATCTTAATACTGTACTACCTCAAAGACTTCACAAGCACAAAAATAAGACCAAAACATTAAGATCACCACAATCCTTTACAGATGGTACAGTCAGACGTAAATACAAGCAAACCGGTAAAAATGAAAAATTACAATAATATACAATTTTCAAGCCAGCCAAGTTCAAAGTGTTAGCCGTGTTCCAAAATTATTTTTTACTTTTTTTTTTAAGCGATCCTTGTAACATTGTAAGTCTTTGAATTCATAAAAGCAAAGGGGTCGGCCCATTAGTCCGACGTCTCATTATTCCGAAAATGTCCCATTGAGTGGCGGTTGAAAATAAAATTAGGTTCAGGCAAGAGTCCACTGACCTTAAAGTTAGGGCCAATGGTTGCATATTGCCCTCTAATCCAGTGGTTCCCAAACTTTTTGAAGCCGTGTACCCCCTGAAGCTTTGGGTGACGAGTCGTGTACCCACTATAGTTTGACGCGATTGAAAACACTGGGAATATCACATATAATATTATGTTTATTTCCTCCATTATTACAGTGAACTCAAGAAAGTTTTCCACATTCAGTATTTTTTTGCTTGTCTGGGTGATTAAGGCCATTAAGAATATGTTATACAGAAAAAATGAAAATGCCAGTTTTTTATATCTGGCTGTTAGTGTGAATGGGTAAAGCTGAGTGTTTTGCTTTGTCCCAGTGATCAGCTCATTCTGAACATCAGACTCTGGTTTGGACTCTGCGCTCTGGCCCCACCCCCTCAGCCGTACTGTCAAACGACCGCTACAGCTTCAAATGCGCTGGTTTAAGCTTTTGTTAAAGCGAGATAATGTATACGCAGGACATTACCACCTATGCACGTGCCACCACACATCAACTCGTAAATTTAAATGCGTCAGATGCAAAGCCACGGGTTTAGTGGCAGAGGAGGCAATGACGCAGCCACAGACACTTCTCCTTCTCCCCTCGCTCCTCGGATCAGAATGAGAGGAAAACTCCTGTTGCAAATTGTCAGACTGACGGTGCACAGGCTCCTGACAGATATGACAGAAATTGCAACTCGATCAAACGTTGGCGCTGCTGTTGTAGCGAGGGCTGACGCAGCCTCAGCCGCACTTCCGGTCTCCGTGGACTTTTACGCACTCGGGTCCAAAGCGGCTGTTGAGGTTGGGTTCTGGAGTGGACACATTTAGGTCCAGAACAAGCTCACCCATGTCAGAATTATAAGAGTCTTTCGCCTGCATCAGCGGGTTTCCACTGCTGCGTCAATATCGATCAGATTGTGATCAACTTTTTTTTAATCCAAAATTTGATTAAAACCACAGTTTGGGAACCCCTGGTCTAATCCACAACACAACTGAGTTGGACTAATGGCACCTCTGCTCAATGGTAAATTTTCGGAATAATGAGGCGTCGGACTAATGGGTTGTCGGACCAATGGCACGGCACCAAAGCAAAGCCGAGTTGCACAGTCATGCTAACAACAACTAGCTGGTTAACAGTGCAACAGTAGTAATGACATTGAACGCTGATATTTCACCACAGATTTAATACCAATAGCTGCCAGTATCACTGAATACCTTATACCAATTCACCCATTTGATACCGTTTTGTATTTTACTTATAAATTACCAATAGATGAGCCAGACACCGCTGTTTACCATGGCTAATGCTATCGCTAATATCCACAACTGCTCAAATGCTGGCTGTAGAGGTTCAGCAGGTGTGAAGACCTCTAACTATCACAAAGTATTCATGATACCTTTTCCGATGTCTTCACTTTGTCTTTAGAGTAGAGAGCAGGTGCAATTGAGCCGCGTTGTGACTAAATGTGCATACGCCATGGTCTCAGGCTGGTACTCAGGCAAGTACGTAGAGTTTAAAAGGGGAAATAAAGCTACCAGAACGGGTCCATACCTATGTTCCCCGGGTCCTATGTTCCCCGAGGTGAGCTGGTACTTCAACAAATCACAAGTCATGAGAGTGAAATGTCATACATATCAAGCAGCTTAACCCTGACCTTGCCCTAGCCACTAACCTTAAGGATAGTGGGCTGGTGCCTAATCTTAATCAATAGAAGTGGGGGAACATAGGTACCGGGGAACATAGGTACCGGGGAACATAGGGCTGACCCCACCAGAACTACCCCAAATTGAATGCAGAATGCAATACGATATACTGCAAGACAAGGCCAAAAAAATAAAAAATAAACTCTAACTGGTACAGCATCTTTACATGCAAAACATCGACTGAGTCTATGAGCTGACAATCACCGCGTTGGCCTGTGAGTATTATTGGTGGCTTTCACGCACCATTTGAAGACAGGCGTCCACCCTCTGGCCTACACGCCTTCACTGCTTTTATAAGGTCTCTACCGGGTCCGTCCAAAAATGTTTGTGGTGGTTTGCCTCTTAGTCATCAGCTCCATCACATAACACTTCACAGTGGGGCAATTACAAGCAATTGGACAAGTAAGCCCCATTTATTTAGCCTAGTGCCAACTTTGTCAGGTCATGGTAGAACAGAAAGTAACATAAATATGCCTGTAAGTATGTCTTCTGCGTGGAAATAGGACTTGTTTCCCGTATCAGCCGAATATCCTTGAATTCAATGGTGCATTATGTGGTTTTCGCATTGTCGTGTTACATGCTGTGAAGTGATCTCGGCGTTCAGTACATAAAGGCTTCAAATAAATTGCTAAGTCACACATGTTAATGTTGAAAACATTGCTCGCAACAACGACCATTAATGTTCTGAACTTTGAAAGTGCACTGGGTTCTCCTGACTCGGTCACTAAATATATTGGAAGGAAGTCGACAGAAAGCCATTGCAAACGGGCTGAATGCATGACTTGCACTTAAGGAGTCTCTTTGTGGTAGCCTCGGCTGAGAAATGGGTGGCATTTGACTCAATGGCCGGCATTTGACTCAATGGCCATTTCCACATGGTTCAGGAGAATTTAGCAAATCTCGAGATTGGAAAATATGGGTTAGAACCCATCGCATAAATGAACACAACAGGAATTTGAAATGTTACTATTGGTGTAGTGTAACAAATCAAGCATTCTTATAGGCCTTCCTCTATTGGATTTGTCAATGGAACCTCATAGGTACAACTCTCATCAATCATATTTGTATAGACTACGAGATAAATCAGCCATGTCAAGGGGTTCTAGCAAAGATTGTCCAAGATTGTGACTAACTTTAGCTAAAAGAAAAAGAGCCCATTTACTTTACACTTGCTAGGGTACCACTGCGAAATATTTCAGTAACACACTGTTGTGTCCAAACTCTTTTACATAAATGATAACTGCAGCATTTTCCATTGTAAGATCTCCAAATGGCGTATCATTATGGAATACATTAAGAATCCCTTGCTTCTATTCTTTTCATATTATGAATGCTGCGAATAACACAGAAACACAATGCTTTTGAAAAATCAGTCAGCAGTGGTGCAGTGAATCGAATTTAGTGTTGCATCAATTGAGAAAAACTGCAATACTTCTCACCAA
Source organism: Neogobius melanostomus (assembly GCA_007210695.1). Taxonomy (NCBI): domain Eukaryota; kingdom Metazoa; phylum Chordata; class Actinopteri; order Gobiiformes; family Gobiidae; genus Neogobius; species Neogobius melanostomus. Next base: position 3,949,427 of record VHKM01000156.1, read on the forward strand.
CACTAACAGCTTAAATCTCTTTGGTATCCATCCTAGCATCTATTGAACCCAGAATAGAACAAATTTTCTCACTTTAAGCCGCATTTACCGAGCTACTTCTTAACCAGTAATCGGCTCACGACCACACCGTCGTCATTTGTTCAAGTGAGAGTAATGTCAGCCATATTAGACCCAGATTCGCTCACTCAAAACCAGCGCAGTGTCCAGAACATGCAGAGTGGCTCCAGGCTGCCAAACCTTCAGGACTGCCAGGGGAACCGCTTTAATATGGAAGAAAAAGTTTGGGAGCACTTGGTTGGAGTTAGGTTTCTATGCCCCTGTGAAGACGACGTGATCCAAAACTTTATGCCTAAAATAAATGTCAAAAATGAGAGGCGTATTCCAGAGTTTTTGATTTCTGCGAGCCATCTTGCATGGATCAGTAATGCCAGACGGGAACAGAATGGGGATTCCAATCAGATTTGACAGTGAATATTTAGGAATACTTTACTAATTCATCTACCTTTGTAAACCGCACAGTCAAAAGATATACTGATTTTTTTTTTTTTTGTTCACCAATGTTATGTGCAAAATGAAAGGTCAGCAGACTCGACAAGGTCTCACATTCGATTCCGGGACCTTTCTATGCAGAGTGTGTATGTTCTCCCTACGTCTCGGTGGGTATACTTTGGACATAAACGTCGATCAGGACAAGGTGGAAAGGATTAGCACAGAATGATCACCAAACAAAGCTACACATTTAGAAACTCGTGAAAGACGCTACTGTATTTTTCTCCGATCAGCCTCATCTCCCCTGCAGTCTCTATGGCTAACACATTGCATTTCGAGTCCAAATGGGCAAGGTTTTCACGCTCAATTAACCATGCGAACACAGTTGTAAGATAATGTTACCAAGGACATTACAATCGGTGCGTTTCTTATAGCGGATGACGCATCAAGACATGGCACCCGATCGGCTATCTAACAGGGTAAAATGAGATTTATGGAGTGATTCAACTAAGTACAATAAGAACAGATGAGTCACCAGTGAAATGCAGTTAGCGGGGTTTGGAGAATCGAATAGGGGAGGTCACAGAGGGGCCCTATGAAGTGGCGCACAGTGGAAATCCCTCCTCACAGCGCTGGCTCCTGTTTCCTATTACTGAGGGTAAACTGTTACTATATGAGCGCCGGATTGTTACATGTTTCTGCAAAGGGGGGTTATGTAAGTGGTGCAGACTGTTAGCCTTGAGAACATAAAATCACATTCAGCTACTTTTAGCTGAACAATATGATCAAATCAGTTGTTATAGCATTTTAAGAGGCGCTAACTGCGGATTCTACGCTGGCCAATCGGTTCATGGATTTGTGGAAATAAGTGCAAAGTTCTGATGCAAAAACAGATTGAAACTATAAATGTTGGCTTGTAATTTTTCTCATGACCAGATTTATTTAAGCACTCTTTTTTTGGTCAAATCAACTCAAAAATAAAAGCTTTATTTGAGGAGTATAGTAACACATTCTCAAAACTTACTCTTCAAGTGTTTCATTTCTTCTTGACACTTTTGTTTGATTGTTATACACTGCTTGACCATAAAAAGGTCATATCAATTTTTGTTTTGATTACAGCAAGCATTTCATGTGGCATTGTTTCAATAACTTTCTGCAGATTTCCACAAAGATTGTGAGAGAGCCAATGATTCTCAATGGGGTTAAGATCTGGACTCTGTGGTGGCTAATCCATGTGTGAAAATGACACCTCATGCTCCCTGAACCACTCTTTCACAATATGAGCCTGATGAATCTTGGCATTGTCATCTTGGAATATGCCCGTGCCATCAAGGAAGAAGAAATCTATTGATGAAAAACCTGGTTGATCCCATAATTTGAGAACATAGTGTTGAACGTAGACCTGGCCAACAGCAGAAACTCCAGATCCTTACTTTAATAAAAGAAAGGATTGAGGCACTCCGTAATCCTTTTCAAATCTATTTTGTTACCAACACATTTCGACTCTACCGAGTCTTCATTAGGGCACATTCACACAGGTGCATGATGATTATTTAAAACTATGAGTCATGTGACCAGTTACATGATTACTAGAGGCAACAATGCAATATAAGAAATAACAAGGGCTCCATATGTGATGCATCATATAATGATAAACCAATCTGAATCCAAAACCTTGAGAAAAAACAAGTAGCTTGTGGACAGTGTGGCTTACAATCATATACAACCAATATACATAGAAGAGGTACATGTCACACAAAAGAAAAACACAGACACTATTTAAGTAGATGCACATTCATAATAGGACATGCATATTATTGTGTTGTATTTGTGACAATATGCTTGTACCTGAATGTGTTTTTGTCTTTTCTCCTTCATATTGCATATAACAATCTCATTATATCAAATATAAACAATTCCATGCATTATTATATTTTTTGCAAAGCCACGATAAAAGATATATTACTTCTTCTGGCCCCAGCTGACTTCTACTACTGACTGTTACTCTTTAAAGTATTCCCAGGGCGAGAGATAATGAGAGGTGAATTGAGGCCACGGCGTTTCAGTTTATTTCACTGTCTACATTATTTACTGTATGTGCATTGCTGTAATACTCCTGGGGATACGCTGGACCTAATAAAAGCCATGACATGATTATAGTAACACAAACCAGATTGTTAGCAAAAGGCATTACATAAAAAACGCTACGTGATTATAGGAGGGAAGTGATCATTGAAAGCAGACAAAAATTATCCTGGTACATTTACGATCAGGGAAGACTCAAGGGGCTTAGAAATATTAAGTAATGTTCTCAAAGACATAGGGAGAATAAGCAGTTACGCGTTTTATCCAATTGACTGACCGCTCCATGTTGGTTAAATTACTGCCAGGAACATCCTCTGGGCCATGGCTATACCTTGAGAACAAAGTTGCAAGCAGCAGGAAACAGTTGGAATTCTGGAGGGATTATGTATTTTTGCGTTTTGCAAAATGAATGAAAAAAGGCATTCAGGATTTATTTTTATTTTGTTTTCATAGAAGCTTTAAACAATTACTTTTGTGATTTTTATTATAAGTTAAAAAAAAAATCTCAAACTATACTGTATTTGACTGTGCTATTGCAATAATTTACATATGTCTACTGGGACAACAACGAACAAAATGTCCATCCATCCATCCAATTACTTCCACTTGTCCGTTGCCGGGTCGTGCAATCCCATTGCACCAGCCCCTATGGCTCCTCCTGCAGGTGGTGGGTCCACAGAAGGACAGCCTCATGGTTCTAACCGGGCCTGTTGGTCTCTCAAAAGGGCTTCTGAACCGCTCTTTGTCTGACCCGTCACCTAGGTAGGAGACCCTACCAGGGGCACGAAGCCCCCGACAACAGAGCTCCCAGGATAATTCGGGTGCTCAAACCGCTCCACCACGTTAAGATGGTGGTTCCAGGAGGGGACAAACAAAATGTACAATACAATTTATATTTTTGAACAATTCAACTTTCCTTACAGAGTGTGTGATCTACTTCCAGCCAAAATAATTCCAGTCACAGTTGTGGCAGGATACACTATTGCTGTGTATTTTGTGGCCAAGAGGAAACACTTAACGTTTGAACAGAAGAGGCCCTAGGATGAACCCTTGGGGGACATCCTCAATTTGATATTGGGACACATTTTCCCACCCTGGAATGGAATTGGTTCCTATACTTCACATAACATTCTTCAGATCAAGTGCTTTTTTTTTTTATAGCCAATGATCTTCAACCATCATGCAGTAAGTCATATTGTTGTATTGATTGTTAAAGGTCATAGCCAAAGCAGCTTTCCATTGGAGTTGTGTTGCCGTCCCCTAGATATTACAAAGAACACAATCCTACCTCAGAGAGCTATTATAACAATGGCAAAATAATTCCTACGTCAATTAGTCTCATATTAAATCAGATTTACCGGTAAAAGTCACATAACTTTAGGCTTTAGAGGAATACTCTTGACTAGTAAATTACTCAACTGAAACCTTGAAAGTGTCTGGCAGTAGTTCTGAATCACATGGGCCTTTTGAGGAACTGGAAAAACAATGTTTGCACAAGTTTCCAACCATTGCTATTTTACATCTAAGATTTGAACATGGAATCTCCGTCAGAGACAGATGCCAGCTGGACTCATTGTGCATATTTGGCTAATAGCTCACGTGGCTGGTGGTTACAAGGGAGGTGTCTGCATCACCCCCAGCACAGGCAAATGACCAATCCAAAACCACAGCCTGCTGGTCAGCCAAGCCTTTCAGTCTTCTCCAAGGAAGGACAAGTGTGTGCGTGTTTGTGTGCAAGAAGACTTCAAGCCAAGATCCCCTCCCAGAAAATGAAACTAACACTTGTAAGGTTGCAACATGATGTAGAACTTGATCTCTTTATTTTCATGTGTTTTAAGAGTATTCTGTCCCCAAGAGTACAATAGAAGATTTGCTAACACCCCACAAATGGTGAGTTTGGCCTTGGTAACATTTAGAAATGTGGTCAATTGCAACTCTGTTATTGCAATGTTCCAATTACAATGACTGATGAGAAGGAAAGGATAAAGAGGCTGCTTGCTGAATGGTATTCTAAGAAATTATTCTGCATTGAGTTTTAGCAGTTTATTATTTTCAAGCTTATTATTCACAACCATAAGGCCGAAGTAATAATAACACATATATATATAACATATTTACTACACTTTTCCATCTCATATATATATATATATATTTTTAAAAAAACGCTCTTCCTCACCCACCGTGGGTGGTCTCTTTTTCCTCCAAGCTCGGGTCCTTTACCAGAGGCCTGGGAGCTTGAGGGTTCTGTGCAGTATCTTTGCTGTTCCTAGAACTGCACTTTTCTGGACCGAGATGTCTGATGTATTTCCTGGGATCTGCTGTAGCCACTCCTCCAGTTTGGGGGTCACTGCCCCGAGTACCCCAATGACCACGGGCACCACTGATGCCTTCACTCTCCAGGCCTTCTCTAGCTCTTCTCTGAGCCCCTGGTATTTCTCTAGTTTCTCGTGTTCCTTTTTCCTGATGTTGAAGTCGCTTGGTATTGCTATGTCAACCACCACGGCTTTCCTCTGCTCTTTGTCCACCACCACGATGTCCGGTTGGTTCGCCATTACCATTCTGGCAACTATTTATTTAGTCCTAATTATATATTGTATATCGTGTTATATATATATATATATATATATATATATGTGTGTGTGTATGTGTGTGTGTGTGTGTGTATGTACACATACATAGACTGCCTGTTTCGAACTTATTTGCCACTAATTCAAAATACATGTTTTGACTTTAGACTTTATTGTCCCCGGGGGAATGAGTATACTTATACATATGAAACTGAAATTTAATTAATAACTGCAGTGTATTCCTATAGGAAAGTAACTGTCTGTATTCTAAATACCCTCAAATGAGAGAGTAACTTTATCAGAATACAGTTACTCAAAATGAGAATTCTAAATACATGTTCTAAATACATGTATTCAGTTATTCCCCAACACTGACCATAACAGTCACTTAAATCCAAGTAAGATGAAGAGGGAAACAAAGCCAAACATAGGAAGAACATGCACACTCCATGCAGAAAGGTTCAGTATGGTCTGTGAATCGTACTCGGGAGTGTGCTTGCAGTTGAGCAACATATCTGGTTAGACGGAACCCCGCACGTCCTAGCCCAGTGCCATTACTCATATCACAGTAGCTTATATTTGTGGCTATTGTTATTAATAAGGAGGATGTGGCGGGGCTGCGTGCCATTCGTCATTGTCATAGTTAATATTCTCAATCAGACACTTGTTGAAGGTTTGTTGAAGATTTGTGGCCCCGTTTGGGAGCTGCCAGGAAAATATTGTAAACAAAAGGCATTAGCGGCCGTGCTATTAGGCCACGCAAAACTCACAAATCGACTTTTCAAGACTTCCCTGCAATCACTTAACGCAGGCTTGGCTTCAGCGGACGGTTCCTCTAAACACGATTTGGGTTCCTTTCCAAAAAAAGAAAACGTGTCAGCACCTTGGTAATAAAATACATCTCATCTAGCCTTGGCCAGCAGCGCCCTCAAAATATTAATTTACCTCCAGCTCATTTTTGTAAACAGAGTTGTCTTATGCAACTTGGGGAATCAAACTACAGTGAATTCAGCGTATTGAGAAATGTATGAGCAATGCAAGGGTGTTGAAATATATAGTAAGGATGTCTCGAAATAAAATAAAATAAAAACTGGACTCACTGGGAAAGTGTCATAGCTGCTGTGCAGCGTTTCAAAACACACTGGACTGGGCAATGAAAATCCAGATTCAGTTTTCGTTGCACTGTTTTTAAGAGCACATCTAGGATACCCTTCCTTTAACAACAACAATATTGTCAACATTACTGAGCTTGCAGTCTACACAATAAATAGGAAAACAAAGACAGCCCCTTCCCCAAAAGTAAATATACAAGTCTGTAGTCAGTTAGAACTTTGGCACTTTTTCTAATTCAATATTACATTTTATCCAAACAAAACAAAGACAAAGTTGAAAATGGAAATTTAAAAGTTGAAAAATAAGCAGTGGAGAAAACAAGGCCTCTTAGCCGTCCCCCGGAGAGCAGTGTTCAGGAGTTCCACATTTAAATTAGTTCAAGAAGTTTGGTGGACATTTCTTGATGAGCCTCAAAATTGCAAATGAGGGAGTTCAGTGCATGAACTAAATTGTGTTACAATAGTATTGCCCCCAGTGTATCAAAGTCTGTAAAAACAACGGTTTAACGTTGCTATATTCTTATGTGATTTCACTCACACACTGATGAGCATTCACCCACATAATCAGGACTTGCGAATTCAGCCCTTTTTCTAGATTGTGGCCAAACTTTTAAAGTTATGCTTTATTCAGGCTTGCATAACTATTTTAGAAAGAATAGCCATTGGTATCAGTACATCAATGGTACTTAGGTTACCTGAACAATACTTTTTTTCAGTAATCATGCTTGCGGACCTTAAAAAAAAAAAAATGTCTTTGAGCTGGAACAACCGAGTGCCATTCTTTAAACCTTTTCTCAGGACCCAAAATTGTAACGCAAATAAATGCTAAGTGCCTTAAAACCACACTGCGAAACATTTTATTTATTTTAATGTTTTTATTTTATTTTTGTGCTATGACACGAGTATCTCTATCATGATGTTGAATGGCCAATGGATATGTATCCAGCCCCACAAAAACAGAAGCTTAACGGAATAGGATTTAGCATTTAGCCCAGAGGCTACTCTTATTATGTACTCGCAATTGCCCCCTCAGGCCAAACGCGTAACTGCAGCCTCAATGATAAGCTCGTGCATGAGGCGCTCAGGCTTTACGAGCACCAGAAATAACAGTCCCGTCCTGGTCAGTTTACAGATTTGCAGGCATGACGTCAACTGAGGTAAGAAACGTTACTGTTTTGTAAGATATTTAGACCAAATCAATTTGAGTGTATAGTTTCCAAGATGTGATACTTGAGCAAATGCATAGCAAAGTGAATCGGAGGCACTCTCTATTCAAGTGACTTTACAGGGATATAGAGGCAATCGCGGTGAAAAGGGCATTGCTGGAGCATGTATGAGGAAGACATTTTTAATTTGTATATATTTATTTGTGGTTAAACTTATGTATAGTCCCTTTAAGTAAAATGTTGTTGATAGTTTGCGATGTTTGATGGCTAATGTTAATTGGCTATCGGAAAAAGACTGGGCAGGCAGACTCTGAAAAGTTTCCCGGACTAGCCTACTTGCTATTTGTCTGCAAACATTAGCATCGAACACCACTATTCTTTTTTATTTTTTATGGCTAATGCTAACGGCAGCAGGCTAACGGTCTCTGAAAAGTTTCCCGGACTAGCCTACTTACTATCTGTCTGCATACCAGGGCTGTCAACTTTTCACCAAACTTTGTAGTGAAAAAACTCTGTCGATCCTGAGCTGGGGGGCCTTTTTTCTTGGCTATATTGTTTTGTAATCGTACAAAATAAAAAAACATAAACTTGTCAAAAACAAGTTTATGCTCTGGGTGGCTGAGCACATCAGAAGCTGCATAGACAAAATCCATTTGTATCTCAAAGTATGTGAATGGATATGTCAGAGGGGGGTACAGCACCACCCCACATGGCAATCAGTAGCAGTTTAAAGTATGGGAATGCCATTCTGAATTTGTATAATTCAGATGTGATTTCCTGCATTCTGGTGGATTTTAGATCATAAAGAATACTTTTAGCTAGTCTATTTACTGGTGTTAAATAATATTTTTTCCGGGGCTCCCTTCAAGTTGGGGCCTCTCAGCAAATGCCCAGTTAGCCCCTTCATCATTACGGCCCTGCCAAAAGGTACAATGAAACAAAGCATTGTGCATAGTTGAGGACAGGTCAGTTACATGCAGCTCAGATACAGGTTTAAAACATCCTCTACACTGAAGTCAATTTTAATGTATAATCATTTATTAATGTTATATTAGGCATTAAAAAAAATCATATTTAAACCTGGAATCACTTTTACAAACATACATGTTGGGTATTGTTTGGCTTCTATTTGAGTATTTTTAGTCATGTCTCATGTCCGTCAATTTTATTCTTATTACCAGCAAAAAATAAGTAGCATAAAATTTAGAAATTCTGAAAATGTGATTTCCTGTCTTTTGCAGTATTTCTAGAGCATGTTTGATGATTAAACTTTGAATATGATTATTCAATTTAATAGCTATCAGTCACATAAAGAAAGATATATAAACTAAAGGGGCATTGTAAACTAGAAATTCACATAGAAATTCTATGTTAAACTGTGTATATACAATATGGATAAAGAGCACTAGCCTACTTGCTATCTGTCTCATGTTAGAACGGAGCTTTTCCTTTTTATTACTTTTACTTCTAGCTCTCTGTTAATAATTTAAAGAAACATGCTATATTTATCCATTAATTTCAGATGAGTGGCCCTCAGCCAATATGACACCCGTGCAGATAAATACATATGATTTAATTAGAAAAAGGATCAGGCCATGCTTACTCTTACAATGCCATAAAGGTCGCCCATACTCACCCCAGTAAAAATAAATAAATAAATAAAAATCCATTGCTTGGGTCACCTCAGCTGAGTCAGAGGTCCACCGAAGTGTGTTGCCTGCGCCTCGGCTGTGGGATCGGGCCTAATTACGTTGCAAGTGCCATGCCTCTCCATGCGACCGCAGCTCCTCAGCTTTACAGGCTCATTATGCACTTAGCTCGTACTGTAAACCAGGAAACAGACCGCACGCTTCCACCCGTGTCCAGGAACACGCTTTGTTCTCCCCCTTTTGTTGTCCACCTGCATTAGCGTCACAAATCAAACGATCCAACTGGCCGTCGTATATACGCGCCGTCCGAAATAGCGTTTTGATCATGTTTGAGTTGGATTTCTAGCCTCCCCCCGAACACTCGCATGTCATTTAATACTTTGGTTTATTCACAATTCAATTAACTCTTGCTTTGCGTACCATCAAGCTAATCCATTTGCTCGCCGATGCAAATTCCCCCCGTTTTTATAATAAACACCGTCATGCGTTTTAGCAAGATCGATGCTTAAAAGCGCATTGTAGTCAAAATCATCCCCTTCTTGATTGCGGTGGTTCCCATGTGGACTGGCCCCACCTCTGAAGATTGGATTGGAATACTCAAGTCCATTCTCGGTAGTTAGAGTCAGAATGGGGAGTCATTTGTTAAGATAATAGGCACTTGATTGTAACTGATGAAAAATAAATATAAACTAATAGAGAAACTGATGGGCGCCTGTAGCATTGAGTACTAATAGTAGGCCGTTGAGATAAACTTTGGACACCTCTGCGTTGATATTTCATCTTTAGAGATTACGTGAGGACATATTTCCATCTGCTGGAGACTGCTTAATTAGACATTACATTTGCCTGGACACTGCTTTTGCTTGGACATTACGTCGGTTATCGTGTCACTTTTTCAATGTTTGGTGCAGCCCTGTGAGGCAACTCCTGTTTTGTTATACTGGGCTGTGAAAAACAACTTGATTTAATAATTAGTTTGCAACATCGACACTAAAGGTTTAAAAATGGAAGCAGGAACAGACAGTTTGAGGAACAAAATAAACGAAAAGTCCTTTACTGAACACGGGAAGACCATCTCAACCACGTGTATGTGATTTAAAGGCACTATAAATTCTTTCCCCACTTCTACAACAAACCTTTATGGGTCAAAAAGTCCATAAACAAAAGCTCCAGTAAAAATTATGTTTGATTGGGAATATACTATTGAAGAAACTTTTTTCAATAAATGAATAATAATGAGCCTGACAGGACTGTAACTTTGGCTTACACTTGTATTGCACTTAACCAGCCTGTGTCACAAGTCTCTGCTACACTGTAGTCATTATTTATTCACTCAGCACTCGGTGGTAGTAAGCTACTATTGTAGCAAGAGCTGTCCAGACTGTCCATTTACCACGTGGCTATAATGTGTTGTTTATATCCTGATCTCTTCTTATGTCAGTGCCCTCTGCTGGACATGTCTGGAATTTTTTCCTTTCTTTCTTTAAAAACACCGCACAGGAAAGGGATAGAGTCAGGAATTTGTGCTCTACAAGTCAGGAGCCGTATTGAATCATCTCACCTGTTGGGGACCCCTGCTGTAGAACCCTTAAGATTTAAAAAAGGCAAAAAGTTTGCTATACATTAATACCCAGTAGGCTTGAGAAAAATCACAGACACAAGCAGACTCATTATTCTGCCCACAACCCATTATCAAGAAAAACATACGATATGCAATCAAAGCATACAGTATCTATGTAATAATAACATGTTATGGCATAAATGTTGAGGTAGGTAATGTACATTTACAACATATTTTGTATAATTTTACCTGGCCAGGATGACCTAAGTCAGAAACTAATGAGCAAAAAGAGCAATAAGCAAATGAACGCAACCCATACAACAATGGCATGGGTAAAAAATGGTATGGGGTATTTGTAAAAAATAAAAACCAAACCAAAGACAACTTATGTTTAGAAAAAATATACATGAACTTCACAATGGAAATTCAAGCCATCGGATATTTAACTTTTAACTGCAAACTGAATTTTCAAAATGACTTGTGCAATTGTGAACCAAAAACAAAACATGATCAGAGGGGAAAATGTATGAAAATTAAAGCGAAGTGCTATATCTGCCATTGCACGATCGTCCAACGAAAATGTTCAAAACTCTTCTGTCGTCTTATCATCCATGTTACACTGTGCTACTCTAACCCCGCGGCCCGCAGCCAGGAGCAGTTCTGCTGCCAGTCCCTTTCTGCAAAACATCATGGACTGTTGGCGGAGCAGTCCACCGTTAAGTGCCATGGGGCTGTAGTGCCAACTCCACTGGTCCACTGGCAGCTCAGGCTGGCACTGCGCAGTCCCAGGGCGATAGTTTAAACAGGCCTCAGCAGATGATTGGCCTGGCAAAACTAGGCTCCTCTCCTTAGCTAAACACATGGCACTGGTATGGTCATTAACCCTTCACTCAGAGGCAGTAGGCAGAGGGACAGTGTTATATAGAATTCTAGCAAAAGGTTGACAAAAGTGTACATTTGGTCTTCTCATGGCTGTGAACCACGTAGATTTGTTTCATATAATTAAAATTATGAAGCATGTGGTACGGCAAATATTCCTCTGTACGGATGAAACCTTACTCGATAAGAGTGTACCGTAAATGAATTGGCTCGGTTCACACAACAGAAAACAATCATAACTGAGCATTAACCTCTTAAAGCTGACTTTTTATTGTTGTAGAATAAACACATTTTTACCACCTCAGAGTATGTTGTAAACACAGCAAAAAAAATAGACCTTGCATTGTCTTCATCTAAATGTTTATTGAGCAATGAAAGATAGAAGCTGAGTCAAAGTAGTGCAATTTATTTTTTGGGGTGGTCCCTTCTGCTTCACTTAAGTACCCTCAAAGCTGTAAACGGGTGTGAAACATGCATATAATTCATTTGCTCGAACGATTACGATGTGCAGGTGGGACAGTAAGAGCTTGAAACGTGTTTGGGCCAAAGCTACAAAAATAACTGTAACACCCACCTGAACCGAGCACATTTTCTCCAGTTTGGCCTCATCCAAATCTAAAAGCCTCCTGAAAAAAAAAAGCATCAAAATAGCGACAAAAACGATAAAACCAGGGATGACGCGAAACAAAAAAGTGTCAAAAGTGACAAAAAAGCCGCTAAAGGGCAACAAAACTGTGACAACAAAAGCGATGAAAGTGAGATGAAAAAGAATGTGAAAAAAGTGACGACAACTCGGCAAGAACGCAAGGAAAAAGATCCATTCAGATCAGTTTAGTAAGTCTTCCCTTTCAAATGAGGCGTTAGACAGGCCCAAAGGCTCCAGTCCAGAAGCTTTTAGATTTGGCTTAGTTCGCCTCTAGGCTTTTCCAGACCCGACTTGCGGGCGGTAAACCAGAATCAAAGCAATCTCTGTGCATCAGAAGCCAATGCAAGCCAAAGACACTCCGGTTATTAATCACAAAATGGCGAAAAAAGATGTTCAAAGCGTTTTATGCATACATACATTATACCGTTGGTCAAACTGTGAAAGTCAGTGAGACAGCTGAAGAAAACTCTAGTTTAGACTCTGACTGCCGCATTCGTGATCAGTAAGACAAAGGTCACAAGTGCAGCAGCAAAAGAAATTTACTCTATCATTTCAGGCAAAGTCAGTGTAATCCACAAAGGAAATGACAACACATGAAGTACTTATTACAGCCTGTAATACACCGGTTAGTTAATGCGCTTATGGAGAACGGAATCCCAAACCAGCTGGAGCAGCAGGCAGGGGATACAAACCATCCACTAACGAGAAGCTACAACACCATCTCAGGCCACAGAAAAAAGTAATACGGTTCAAGATGTTCTCTTCCAGCTAACTGAAAACAACCATACAGTAGAGTGAATACAATTGAAGATGGGGTTCGAAATCACAGATCTCATACGGCTAACAAAACGAAAACACACACTTTTTTTTAAGACAATGACGGTTCAGGATGGAATGTGATGAATTGAACAGGACCATAGAAATGTCCATCCATTTTCTTCCGCTTTATCCGGGGCCGGGTCGCGGAGGCAGCAGTCTCAGCAGAGATGCCCAGACTTCCCGATCCACGCACACCTCCTCCAGCTGTTCTGGGGGACCCCGAGACGACACCAGGCCAGCTTGGAGACATAGTCCCACCTGGGCCTGGGCCTTCCACGAGGCCTCCTCCCAATAGGACATGCCTGGAATACCTCCTGAGGGAGGCGGCCAGGAGGCATCCGGAACAGATGCCCTAGCCACCTCAGCTGGCTCCTTTCAACGTGAAGGAGCAGCGACTCTACTCCGAGCTCCTCCTGGGTAACTGAGCTCCTCACCCGATCTCGGAGGGTGCGCCCAGCCACCCTGCGGAAGAAACACATTTCTCTCACTTGTATCCGCAATCTTGTCCTTTCGGTCATTACCCAGATCTCATGACCATAGCTGAGGGTGGGAACGTAGATCGATCTGTAAATCGAGAGCTTTGCCCCCTGACTCAGCTCCCTCTTCACCACAACAGTCCGATACAGCGACCGCATCACTGCTGACACCGCACCGATCCGTCTATCGATCCATCCGTCCCCTCACTCGTGAACAAGACCCCGAGATACTTAAACTCCTCCACTTGGGGCAAGGACTCTCCACCAACCTGAAGCAGGGAAACCACCTTTTTCCAGTGGAGAACCATGGCCTCAGATTTGGAGGCGCTGATCCTCATCCCGGCCGCTTCACACTCGGCTGCAAACCGCCCCAGTGCGCGCTGGAGGTCCTGATTTGATGAAGCCAACAGAACAACATTGTCTGCAAACAGCAGAGATGAGATCCTGAGGTTCCCAAACCGGACACCCTCTGGCCCCTGGCTGCGCCTAGAAATTCTGTCCATAAAAGTAATGAACAGAACCGGTGACAAAGGGCAGCCCTGGCGGAGACCAACACGCACCGGGAACAGGTCTGACTTACTCCCGGCAATGCGAACCAAGCTCCTGCTGCGGTCATACAGGGAACGGACAGCCCTGTATTGTTACGGAATGCACCATAAATCCCAGAAATGGTCAATTTGTTGCTGATGTACCTTCTTTTCTTCAAATAGTCACCGCAATGTGTTGTTTGTTTAGCTTCTAATGCTCCATTCTGCCAACAGTGTGCCGATCGCCGGGTTTGCCGACAGCTTCCATATCCAAAACCTATAGACTAAAAGTAAAGTAAACAAGAGCCCCACACACCTGCAGCACAGTGGAGGCATCACAAGAGGTGCTACAAAGAAGGGACACACGAGGAGGTTTCCGGGCAAGACTCACAGCTAGTTTAGTTTAGTTTAGATTATTGTTTATTGAAACAGGGACAGTGTACAAAACCATTAGTCTTTACAAAAGAAGAGATGATTTGTACCAGATTTAGCGAAGTAGCTATTTTCCATCTGCAGTCCCTGGACAGGTGAGTACAAAAAACATTACAATCATAATGTATAAATCTAATCTACAATAAAATCACTATATAAAATAAATTATATGCTTTTCTAAAAGTGTATACAGAAAACTAAACGATCCCTACAATTTACAATACATTCATCAATGCTGACACGATTATTTTCGAGAAGCTGATCAGTGAGGGACACCACGCTCTGAAACAAGGACAAACCCAGAAGGCGATGCAACGTTTCAGAGGAGCACTGAAGGCAGCCAGCCAGGTTTCTTCCAGTTTCCCCTATCTACAAAAACATGGTGGTCAGGTTGGCCCAGAAAGGCAGCGTGCTCAGTCGCAGCGGCTCAGGACTAACTCACCACCTGAATGCGAGTTCGTTGTTCAATTATGACAAATAAAGCACTTACAATTGAAACTCCACGCAAATATTGTTGTAAGTATCTAATATAGCCATTTTTTGACAACAGTAAGAAGAAAGAATAAATTGTATTTTTCATTTATTATAGTTAATTTTATATCATAACTAATTGCCTAATGTCATTACTGTGTATAATCATTGTAGTTTTATACATCTGATCACGATTTTTACCACAAGAACAAAAAAGGGCTAGTTCCGATTAGTCCCGAGAACACACATGAATATGACAGTGATCGACAGATGGCACTGCCGCAGGTCCCGCCTCCAGCACATACACACACATACACTTGGCTCTGGGACTGAGACTCGAACCCTATCACAGAGCAGCTCACCACGCTGAAGACTCTTCATTGGTTACTGATACTTAAGTTGCAACGCGCTCTCTGTACACACTATGGGAAACTAGCTAATACCGGTGGATTATTCGGATATTCGATCTTTTGGACAGCTCTTCGCAACGGGACTTTTCCCTGACAACACAGGATGAAGTGGGGAAGCTGCCGTGTGTTTATGGAGTTTCAAAGAGGCTAAACAGACGTAAGGAAGCGATGCTCCTCAATGCTCGATGCTCACATCTGTGCGGGTTCAGTGCTGTTAATGACGTTATGTAGTGAACTTGTTGTAGGTCTGATGCTCTGGGATTAAGAGTTGTCTATAATGCTTGTTCCATGGGTATTTACTGATTATGTGGTTACATGCCTCTTTTTGGTAAATGGGTTTAGTAGATTTGATTAGCCTGGCTAACGCAAGTGATATTTAGACTGAGAACCACTAATTCATTTTCTCGTAAGAGAGGTGTGGTTTACGATTGTCCCTAGCCGGTTATTGGGCGCTACGAATGTCTAGCATACAGTATGTGCCTATAGCCAATCGTATCAATTATACCCGATGACTTATGTCAGCAAAACGCTGTTCTTCTTTTACAATAAACATTCGAGCTAAATTAGAGACAAAAGATAGCTTCGCGTCCGCTGCTGTCATGTTGGATCCGTAAACAAACTACAAGCGTCCGTCAGTCGTGTAGTGCGTCATCATCTTGCCGTCCCTCCCCGTTCTGTGATTGGTCCCCAAATCCATGCGAACATTTCGGCCATGGTCTCCATGCTGCTGAGCAGTTCGAAATGATTCGAGCGTGCAAGCAGCATGGGTATTCCCAGGCTAAGATCTGATAGTAGAAAAACGAAACAAAAACCAACAAGAACGCCTTGTGCAACAGCCCCATCAGCAGCTGCCACTGAATATAGCAATAGTATGATGTAAGCATTTTTCCAATTTAAAATTCAACTACTAATGAAATGTTGGTGGCACAGTGGCTGAGTGGATTGTACATTGCTCAAACTGTAGTGGAGCATGGAAACATTCTCCAGAGCTTGAGCTGGGTTTATGGTCAGAACTACCCAGCTGGAAGATGAGACAATTTAGCATATTTTAGTCGTTTTGTGTATTTCCTTAGTCTGGATGTGTCTGCTGTGCATTGTAGGTCAAAGGTTTCGGTGCTTTTCCGGACAAATTTACTGAATTTTCACCTTGCTGTTTCGCAGATTTATTCTTAGTACAATTTTGCATGCCTTTTTACAGCGTATGAGCATCGTACGCTCAATGTGTTCTGCGTCCAAATTGGCTAGTCGCAGAGTGAGCCTCCTCTCACTGCAGAGAGGATCTCTGTCAGTGTCCCGACACATCAGTG
Organism: Neogobius melanostomus; assembly: GCA_007210695.1. Lineage (NCBI taxonomy): Eukaryota > Metazoa > Chordata > Actinopteri > Gobiiformes > Gobiidae > Neogobius > Neogobius melanostomus. Next base: position 3,966,023 of record VHKM01000156.1, read on the forward strand.
CACACACTGCACGCTGCCAGAAGTCACACGCAATACAGGCCGGGCATGAGCGGGTCTAACTCCGCGTTTTACAGGACCTTCTCTGCACTTTTCGGCGAAAATAAACACTGCTAGCATGTGGTGCTCGCCTCAGCTAAACACACGCCTTCTGCAGCCTGAAACTGCTACGATAAAACTTTGGTCGTAGCTACGATGGTCTCTTAGTTTGAACAAGCGCACAGCGGAGATGAGTGCAGCTCACGATCTTACCATCCTCACGTCTATAATGTGACATCTAAAAATCTTATAAGACAAAAAAAAGCACAGTGTACACCAGGCATAAGGGAGAATCCGTGTGAACTAGTGACAAAAGTGTATAAAGTGTGTGGGGAGGGGTTTTACAGCCTTAAAACATATATAATAATTGTAAAAAATAAAGCGGTCTACTTTGCGGATTTAAACCACAGCAGATTAGGGTTCAGTGCGTTCATAACTCATTTGGTGCACAATGGGGGAAGAAAATACATCGATAAATTTGATCATGAAAATATAATTTGTGTCACGGATGGATGGTTCAAATGTCGTATGTTTTCAGTTAAACTCCAGGCTCTATCAGGTTTTGATGTGTGTAAATACTACTTTATGTGCCTGTAGCAGCTCATTCTTTGGGCTAAATACTGTCACATGAACCAATCACATTAAACTCATAATCTAATAGCCTGAGCAGGAGCAGAAATTGCACTTCTTGAGGCCTTCGATCCAATTTCTAAATAAATCCAATATATATTCCTTCTGCTGGAAATCGTCCCTGCGTAATTCGATCATATCAAATCTTTAGTATTTTTGTTGAACTTACTTTTACGGCTCTTTGTCCAAACCGGGTCGGCTCCTCTGTCGTGCAAATGCCAGAAGTTACGAGAGAAGTCTGGCGGTTTAGATACAGCGTGTTTGATGAAACCGAAGACTTATCTGCTCAGCTGTGCGGCATTAGGAGCTGAACCTCCAGCGGTGGATGAGAAGCAAATGCACAATCTGGGTCTTAGTTGATGAGAGATTCAGATTTTTAGATAGATTTGTGGTGAAGACCATCAACACAGGACAATCTTTACTAATTGCGTGTTCCATGTAAATAGTATTAGGTAATTGTCTTTAGCAACCATTCTGACTTTCCAAACAGCTCTGATAGCCTTGCGACTTTTAGTATTTTGTATAAAATTAAGGGTGTGATGGTATGTTTGAGAAAACCATCTGATCAAGTTTAAATGGTTATTGTTTTAAAGTGAATGGAATGGAGTAATAATATTTTTCATGCCACAGACAGTGTGTCCTAATGTGTATGTTAATGTGTGCACCTACCCAGGGACTGCAGATGGAAATGGCTAAATCTGGTACAAAGCTTTTCTTTAAGATGAATGTACCTAACATGGTTAGTGTCAAATAAACGAAAACACTAAACTAAGATTTAAAACAAAGTGTCCACCATCCTGGATGTAACAAACTGTTCTGATCTGGGGTTGCTGCAGTTTGTCAGGTCTAGGTTCAGCAACACCATGTGCCCAAAGATTGAGATCAGCTGACGACCTGAACATCCTCAATGACCAGGTTATTCCATCAATGGGTTTCTTCTTCCCTGATAGCACGGGCATATTCCAACATGACAATACCAGAATACCTGACCATACCTAGCCTGGAAAAATCCAGACTCACCGCTGTACCAGCGAGTGAGTCTGGTCACCGTTGCGTCAAATCCATTTCCCACAGCGGTACATACGCAAGCAAACAGGAAGCGGAGTAAACCAATCAGCGAAGGGCGGGCGTCTGCCATTGATATGGTGTTATTAGCGGTTTTGCGTTAATATTTGCGCAGGATTATGAATCACGAAACTTACTTACTGTCGATGTGTTTTTGGTCATTTACCGCCGATTGGAGACACGCTTTCTCTCTTTCGTGCGTAGTTCGTAGATTGTTATTGAGGGGACTTCCGCGTCCCGTGAGTGACGCTGCTCGCTAACAACACGTCACGGCAAATAAACAAATCTGATTGCACGTGAACGGATTGATTTTGCGGAAGCCGCGAACGAGGGCGGGGTGACCAGACTGATCCCCCGCTGGATAAAAAAAAACAGAGGGGAATCATTCTGGTCTCACCAGGCTAGGCCATACCGCCTTTGCTCTGCCAAATCCCGTCAGACCTTGGAAGCTAAGCAGGGAAGGCCTGGTCAGTACTTGGATGGGAGACCGTTTGGGATCACCAGGAAGCCTCGCAAATGTAGTGAGTGAGTGAGTGGTTGGTGGTGGTCGAAGGGGCCGATGGCGCAGACTGGTTGCCTCGCTTCGATCAGTCTACCCCAGGGCAGCTGTGGCTACAATAGTAGCTTACCACCACCAAGTATGGTGTGAATGAATAATGCAAAGTAAAGCATCTTTGAGTGTCCAGAAAAGCGCTATATAAAACAGATGCATTATTATTGGGCTCACATTGTGAAAGAGTGGTTCAGGGAGCATGAGATGGATTGGCCTCCACCGTCCAGATCAACTGAGAATCTTTGGGATGTGCTAGAAAAGGCTTTGCGCAGTGGTCACACTCTCCCATCATCAATACAAGATGTTGGTGAGAACAGGATCTTTTGACATTGCAAAAATCCATTGAAACACCCAAAGGCAGCGACTTTTTATTTGGTCAGTCAGAGTATATTCTACATGCAAAACCGCTCTTGATTACCCACAGGATTGATAAGCTGCCCAATTCGGTGGACCTTGGTGCAACCTTGGGGCGGCATCCCTTCGGCTGGGGGTTTCCAAACTTTTCAGGTTGCGACACCCAACATATTGATGCTAATGTGGGCGGCATGGTAGCGCCCAGCTAGTTCGATTCCCACCAGGGACGGGGCCTTTCTGTGTGGAGTTTGCATGTTCTCCCTAGGTTTCCTCCGGGTACTCCGGTTTCCCCTACCACTAAAAACGCACAATAGGCCAGAATGTTTGAGAGTGTGCATGGGGACAACAGATGGAAATTAGCCCATGGCTGCAATCTGGCGTGGTGTGTTTACATGCATGAGACCCCCCATGTATGTTCATTAATATGCACTGTCCCAACCAAATAAACCAATAAATTAAAATAAATATAAAAAGAAACTTACAACTTTATCATATTCATATAATTTTTGTTTTGTTTTAATTTTGGTTAAGACGACTTTAAAAGCTTTTTATTATGTAAAGTTGATTTTCTATAATGTTATATCCTTGCGTTTTGTTTCAGTAATCAGCCTATTTTCCTCCTCACAATGCCACACATCACACAGAATAATCAACAAAGTTTAGAGTTTAAAGTGTGTGATACCATCCTCAAGGAATTTCCCCAAAAATATTTCTATTGAAAGTGTAACATTAAGTGTAAAATTGTAACATTAGCTGACAACCCAACATTTGAAAATGTGACAATGGGCGTACTCACAAGAACCCCCTAATTTATATTCTGTCAGGCGAGCAACATCACACTCATACCCAGACTATTACATAATCCGTATGCCATCTCCTAATAAAACGTAATGTAATATGACAAGTGGCACAACTAATGGTTATTAAATAAAAACATGTTCGTGACAAATTCGAAGACAAGATTCCAATGAAATTAGATCACTGTAATGTTCGACGAAAAGACAATATAATGCCTCTAACAGAAAGCAGACAGACTTAATAAAAGTCGTGTCAAACTGGCCGCAAGCTGAAACGTTTCACTATGTTTGTTCTCGCGGCGAACGGAATGATGGCTTTTGTTGTGTTAAGAAAAGCAGAGTTGATGGTTTAATTTAGCTGTCCAACATTCAAGCATGGAGTCCAAATTCCCTGCCTGAACTTGGCCATAGGAATAATCCGGAGAATAACAGGGAAAAATAACTTAAGAGCAGGACGAAAAACAAACAGGACGATCGGCCATTAATGAATCAAAGTAAATGAAGGCAGCTGAGTCTCGCGGGGTAGGAGCGGTACCATCCAAGTTCGTGAGTCACATTCTGCGAACAAGGCCAGGAGAATGTCTACAAGTGCGGGATTCCAAGTCCAAAAGTCCGCCCATCTGCCGTTTGGATCGCAGCTAAACCCGCCTAATCACGGCTATACATGAGCTGATTTGGACGGTGCTCTATGTTAAATCATATGATATAAAGAAAGATGCCAATATCAGAGCCTTATCTGTCAGTAAAAAGTATTGAAGTCGACCTACTGCTACCCCTGAAATAGTACATTTTTAATCAACAAAGCTATACACGTGTCTGAAACTTGCATTTAACTGGAGGTATTTTGAGAGCTAGAACCATGTCGATACAGCAGCCTATGATTTTTACTCAAATGCCTCCGACTTTCACGGACAAATCAGGTATCATAGCTTTAAAGTTATCTTATGAAGGCATACTATGTAGTGCTACGAATACGGGTCTTCTAGTTCATGTGTAACACCAACAGTGATCTCAATGGACCCAAGAGTTGGTCGCAGGCCAAAGAACTTGTTCTGTTGAGGTTTTTATGATGCGTCTATTGATCAATCGTAGTCCAGGGTTCTTACGCTGCTGGAATCAACAGAAGTAGATGAGGAAATGCTGTATTTTGGAAGTATGCGTATTCTACAAACTGCAAGGACTATTTCAGATTGTAGTTTGTCATGAAAAAGAACAGTGAATTTGGACCATCCCAAGAAAATTGCAGCGTGACCGTAATGAAGCTGAAGTGTTCGAATATCTCTTTCTACCTTCGTACATTCTAGCAAAGAAATACCAAAAGCAAAGTACAAGCCAGACAGAGGCTGACAGAGAGCAAAGTTGTTCAAAGTAATGCTCAGCGCAAAGTATTATTGCATTTTTAGCACAACTTTGTCAACCTCAATTTTTTTGTTAAACTTCCAATCTAAAGACGTATTCTTATTGGTGAAACTAATTCCGATTACCCTCTTAGATTCAGAATGTTTTTAAGTGCATTTATCAGTAAAAGCAAAGGTAGCTGCATCTGACTGATTGTTTCCCTATTGACTTTACGACTAAAAAAACAACCAGTCATTTTCCACCTTCTCTCTACGTCAGATCCCTTCCATGACGCCAGCCCCAGACTCCACAAGTGCACTCCCCTGTCCCGGCTACGATCTTGCCTCCGAGTCTCCTAAAACCGAGGCCTGGGGTGGGCCTCTAGAGCGCTCGCCGTGCACCATCTGGTCCCAATCAGGGCCTGTTTGTCGTCGGGAATTGAATCAAATTAAAAAGTTTAATATTTAATGCGACACCAGATGGAAGCGGAGAGGGGGAAAGAGGCCCTGCGGTTGGCACTAATATCCCCTCGGTGAAGAGCCGGGTGCATTCCTCCGGGGAGAGCCGCTGGAAACATGTCCTCGCGGTCACACGAGCGTTCAGGAACAAGCAGGTCCAAACAATCAGGGCGACCCGAGGGCTGGAGAACGGCAACGGCATGTAACGCACCGAAGGAAAGTGTGCATCTGTACACGCAGACTCAAAACATGTGAGGCGTAGGAGCTGCGGAACTTAAGGAAGCAGTGTGTTGGGTTCAGAATGTGCCTGTGACATGGGTTTGATTTATTTCTGAGCACGTATTTCATATGGTCACACTGTCACTTCATAAAAGACCAGTTGAGAAACGCTAGGGTGGTGAAATTCACTTTGGGTGGCCCAGTAACAAAGATTAGGGTCCTCATTTATAAAGCTTGCTTACGCTCTACCCATGGAGCTTTGCTTATTTCCACGGCAGCTCTGACCCTGGCTTATGCGCCGACGGGGCTCACATCGCCTCGCCTCTCACATTTCATCACAGCGACAGGAAAACATCCAATATCCTTTTATTATCTTCTCTTATTTTTCAAAAATAGCAATAAGTCTCCCTCCCCTCCCTCTCTGTCCCTCTGTCTTGGTAAAACCCACTAATTATGGCCTCATGTTTAGGCAAATCTAAAGGCATAGCTCACTTTGCATTGTCCTTTTATGGTGAAATGGAGGCATGGGGAGGGCGTGACATGAGTTGGGTTCGCTTGTAGGTGAGATCACAGATTGAAAAAAAACTATGCGGTCTTTTATAAATGAGACCCTGGACACAGCCCTTGTTGTTGTCCATTACTGAAAACGGCCAGTCATTGGCCAAAACGTGTCACGCTGCAGCCAATTTACGAACGATTTCAATGGGAGCATTTCTAGATTGATATCAGCCTTAAATTTGCAAGCAATATCTTATACTCCAAACTTTTACCAGATTTACTTGGACCATTTGGGGTTGCTGCAGAGATGGTCAGGTCTCGGTTCAGCGACATTACGTGGCCAAAGAATGATGTCTATGGATTTTTTTTTTTTTTTTGTTCTTCCCTGATGGCATGTGCATATTCCAAGATGACAATAAAAATTGTGAGTACAGAGCATAACCACATTACGTCAGAATCAAAAGCTGAAGGTGGTCCAAAAAAATAAATGTATGATATAAAGCGTGAGACCTTTTTTCAGGCAGCACATAGTGCCATTGCAAAATCAGCCCAATACGCCAGAGCTCTCTAAATATAAATCCACACTTTAAATGTAATTAAAGCAAATTGAAAATATTATACATGTAACTTAATCACGATTTAATGACAACCAACAGCAACAGAACCTACTTAAAGGCCTGTTATGGCTATCACTTATTAAGAGATCAGTTTTAAAGAAATGTTATGGAATGAAGAGTAATTATAGAGGACTTGCGGAGTAGAATGTTGATGCCATCCGAGCCAGTTTCCTTTTACAATATGTGGTTAATGTGATGTTTTTGAGTCCGTTTTTATTGGATCTTTTGGGGACTATAAAACCGAGCGCGCCCCGGCCAGAATGAGAGTAAATGAGCTTGGTAGAAACACAAGTCTTCAGACCCAAGCCTGCCCTCTGTAATCTCAAGCTCTATCCTATTATTACATGGCTGTCTGTGAGAATTTACAGCATAGTAACTAATCTTAGGTCAAATTACTATCTTAAAAAGAGGTGCCACTGGTTACATTTTACGGGTCTGAATATTTATAAATCTAAAAGTGGATGAAGCGGGGGTTGTGTAATACAAATTTGACTTTGGGAAATGGGGACAAGGCATTACTAATGTTTCCTGGTTTTAGGTTCACACATTCAGTTCGCCATTACCAAATAAGAGTTCGTTTTTGTGGATTCATCCTTCAAAACCAGAATGTGGCTGCCAAGTTCAATGATCATTCCACGCACCAAACTTTCTATAAAATATAGAGGGTATGCAGATGATGTCACAGAATGGCAACAGAAGCCAAAAGACTGTCATTGTTAAGTTATTTGTTATGAGAATAGTAGTTTTGACAATCAGTTAAAGGTTTCTTGAAGGTATGTTGATTTCATTTTATGATGTACTTGGTTTCATAATCAGTGACATGTTGAAAGGAGTTTGAATCAAATCAGTTTGATTGAATGTAGCCTTTTATCACAGAAGCAGCTTCCTCTCAGGGCTGTACAAATACTTCCAAATTGACCAACATCAAACATCAAACAGTTGGACAAACGTCAGTCATCAGTGAAGCAGCAGATGTATCGTTGCCCCAGAAGTTTCCCATCTTTCGCTGCAATGAAAAACTCAAAAACCAAGTGGGAGAAAAGAGAAAACCTTGAGTAGAACCATATTAAAGAGAGACCTACTCCCATGAATAGAAGGGCTTTATATGGGCCCAAGGATTGATGCGAAAAGGGATGAAGACTGTGGAGCTAACGTCCAGTCCTTGCTGGAGCTTCATGACATTTTGCAGCAGGGTCTGAGGGTCCACAGGTCGCAAATCCACCCCCACAAAACGAAGAGAACGTCATCTAATATTACAAATTACAAAGCCACTTTCTTCTCCTCTCTAGTCGAAATCCGACAACACAATAAGATTACATCCACAACAGCCCAGTGACTACAAGGAAGTCCAGGAGCGCTCTTATAGCAAAATCCTGGCCCTGGGATGGACTTAGTAATGATTGAACTAACACAATTGTTCAGAGACAAAGGCGCAACAGTTCGAAACAGCTCCGCTCGTCGAGTTCTACACGCTGGACAATCAATAAGAACGTGTTTGACAGTTTGATCTTGTTTGCAGACTTGACATAAACCATCAGGGTGTTTCCCGATTTGTACAAGATCCCACCCAAGTCCACAATGCCCCGATCTAGGCCTGGTCAGAATTACAGCAGCTCTCCTGACTTTCCAATCATACAAAGATATAGGTTTTACAGGTGGATTTACAGTATAGAATAATAATGGCGACCCCTAATGTCGCTCTCCCACATTTTCTGCCTTTTGATAGCTGATCTCCTCTCAAGCACTCCCTGAACTACAATGACCTACCAGTCTCTTTTTAAAGCCCATTGCTGCCATATCAGCCATTTCATGTCCACATACGCCCACTTGAGATGGAACCCACAGAAATCCCGTACTCCCCCAAGCTCTCGCAATTCTATACAGGATAGAATCTGCAATAAGGTCAGGCCTGGCATTAGCTCTCTTGATATAGCTTGACTGATTGAATATCTGTCTAAAGTGAAATCTCAAAAGAACTGTAAATTCAAAAATGATTTAAAGCCAGGCTTTGTCATCCTGTAAATGTTAACAACAGCCCGAAACATCTGGATCATTCATAGTTTATGATGTTTGTTGGCTTATACAAATGGCTACAGGAAAAATACATTGAACGGGCTACAGAGTTTTCTAGCTTGCTTACTGGTCTCATACTTAAGAATCAAATCTTGCTTCTCCGTTTTCATTCAATGGGTAAAAATTATCAGCTGAAAGTGCATGTTGCTACAGTGATTAGAGTTGTCTGATTGTTAGTGAGAGTGTAAAATCCTGATTAGAATAATGAGGATAAATTCTAGCTTTTGTTCAGACCACCATGAGAGGACTGCGCGCCACCTGCTCACTCTCGCTTCCTGTCTCCCCAACACTTCCTTCATGAAAGTGGAATCCACGTAGAACAATCAGTGAAAACATCAGTCTCTTTAACACATGTGGGCACGCAACAAAATCAGCCTTCTGTCATCGTTCGGGATACATTCACGCAACACATTGTTGTGGTTTGCACTCTCCTCCAACAGCAAAATGGTCCAAGGGTTCAAGTTCCAGCATGTGTTGTAGGGCTTTTGTGTGTGGAGTTTGTTTGTTCTTACTGCACTTCGAACTAAAACATGAGCACAGGCTCACAGGTCAAATGCAGGCAACAAAATCACGCAACATTAGAAATAAACAATAAAAATCCAATAAACTGAAAGGTCGTGTACTGGATTTGCTAGTTTACAAACAATGAAAGAGGGCATGAGTAAAGTTTGTGGTCGAAACCATAGACTGTAAATTAAGTATAGACTAGTTATTGCACCATTCTCCCTGAAGTGGGGGCAGGCTCCAGAAGTCTCTTGCTGTGATGGACTTTTTTGAACACACTATTGAACACAGGCTCGTGTTTGTTTTAACAATGACTATGTTTACATGCAGTCAATAACCCTTTCATAACCGCAAAATATTAGCAATAACCCGGTTGTGCACGGCCATGTGAACACCAGCAAAGACCGGACTATGCTGGGTTACTCCTTTTCTGTGGTCATGTAAACGCGTATCGCAAAGGTAATGGATGTTATCCGCAAGAAATCATGTTCTTTTGAGTGCAGAAGTACTTGTATTTGCGTACTCTCCTTCTGTTAATGAAGACCATGAGGCACAACAGTGTCAGGTTCTGCTGGTGGGTCAGGACCAGCAGCAAAGGGCAAACAAAGGCAACTGCTATGGCCCGGATGCAGGATACAGGAAGAAGAAACGGAAATGACTTGTGTTTGCATCATGATGTTCTCTGTGTATTGAGACGTTGTCTGTGCGCTGCGGTTTGGATTGGATTGTGATATCCAGGTTGATAACAATTACCATGTATACAGGAGTAACTGTCTACTCACGCATGTAAACAGGTTATTCCAAAGGTTTCAGAAACTGGAATATTGACGTAACCCGTATATTGATGGATATGTAAACACATTGTTCTGTTTTTTTCCTTCCACTATTTTTATTTTCACCTTGTTCTAAATAATGGAGCTGGCTCCAAAAACAAAAACTCAGACAAATTGGTAGCATGAAGGAGCTCCAGGGAGCCCTTGCTGAATTCTATGAAGGAAGCCCTCCACACTTTGTCCATTTTAATTTACAGCTTATCGTCCAAACTCATTTCGAATTTTCCAAGCACATGTCCAACATCACAGTTCTTAAAGATGTGATGCTTTATTTATTGTATTGTAGTACACTAAACTTGTTTTATTTTTTTATCCCTCATTGCCTCCGACTTACGCAGTTTGATAACGGAGTAATTCAGGTAGAGCAGGGATGAGGGTTATTTTGTTTATACTTTACCAATATTGTAATTTTGTATTATACAAAAATATAGCCAAGAAGCAGTAACAAATTCTGTCATAAATGATTGTTTAGGATATTGGGAGTAGTTATATCTACTGATGCTTGTCATGACTTTGATTTTGTTCAGTACACTCCAGCCAATAACAAAACAAACTTAATTGCATGACTGGAAAATTCTTGATGAATACCATACGGGAATCCCAAGCAGGGGATCCTCCTCTGCATTATGTATGCCCCTGTTTCAGATGCCTGTGGTTACAACAATCCGGGAATCCCCATTATGAAAGATACCACCCAGAGCCTCTTGGGATCTGTCCAATCGAGAAACCCCCCTTTAGTGTAGATATTGGAACTAAATATATTTTGTTTACAATCTAAGCCTGTGGTCACAACAATGCAGGAATCCCCCGTGTATGACAGCGAAATCTATAATGGCGACGATGTGGAAAAACGCTGCATGGACAATGTTTTTTTTTTGGGATCCATCCAGGAAGCACTTTCAGCTGGGCCACGCTCGAGTGCTGCACGCCTGCTTCCCTGATCCCCCGGCGGTAACAATATTCATCTGACATTTTAGCGGAGAAACCTAATGCCACTCCATCTTGTGCCAGGACTATACCTTGCAAATACCGTCGCCCGCCGTTGGGCACAGCTCTCATCGCCCCAGTGCCACACAAACGCATGTACAGTATACTGGAAAATAACCGCCGCAAATTCAAGTCACTCCCTCCAAAACCACCAATATTTTCCTCTTGCATATATTTTATACAATGTGTGTTCTCCGAGTCCTTATTGTGGATTTGATTGCTACAGAGCACACTGCAGGGGCAAATGCACTCCAAAAAAAGGAATGGCAACACGACTTAAAGTCCCTGAACCTGATATGGTTTTCCTACAAACAAACAAAGTCCACATTTTAAATTGTAACTGTGGCCAAAACTCATGACTAACTTTCCTAACCAGATATTCAGAATAAAGTTGACAACGTCTGAGTAGTCTAGTTAGTATACATCTATGGTATAGCAGAGGTTTTTCAAAGTTGTAATCTGAGCCGAGTTATGGACGTCTGAGAAGCGTCTTCACCCTGTGGTCATCAAGCTACCACAGCTAAACTGTCAAAATCAAATGTTTTTACTGATAATCAAAATGTCGATGCAATTTAAAAAAAAGTTTTACACGATTTGTGACAGTGGTTCTTAACTGGCGGAACAATTTCCCTTAGGTCCCAAGCTGTTTTCTTTTCTCATATTTTATCTCTGAAAAAGCACAAAAACAACATTACTTTAAAGAGGGGGTATTATGCTTTTTTCAATCACATAGCACCAGTCTATAGCATACTACAATGATGACGTAACCTTCTGTTGGTCTGTATATGCAGTAAATTAAAATAACTGCCTTGAATAAAATTGCTCTCTCAAAATGGCTGTACTGAACGTCTTGAAATAGGCCTCTGTCTCTTTAAGAAGCTTTCCAACACGCCCCCTTCAGCACACTGCTGTGGTATTTAAACAACAACACTGTGCGGGGAGGGGGCTCTGCTGAGCTGAAGAGCAGTGGTTGTTGGCTTGGCTGGTGACGAAAGGTCCAGAGGCGTCTCCAGGAGGTGGGGGCGTTCCTAGGAGGACTGAGGCATAGCTGCACCTAAAATGGCTGCCGTCTTAAGTTTTTACTGATTACTCAAAAATATGTGAATGAGCCAAGGCAACACTCCAGGCATGTGTTTAATGAGGGAATGACATAATAACATGATATAAAGCTTGAAAAAGTCGATTTTACATAATACCCCCCTTTAACAAAAAAAAAATGTGGGAAAACAGTATTTTAAAGCAGAGCTAAGTAACTAATGCCCCTAGAGGCCACATGCGCCACTGCTGCTGTCGAGATATGTTTTTTTTTTTACTCATTAACTGTCTGTGAGAGTAAATAATACGCTGAGAAAAGACAAAGGGAGAGAGGTACGGAAACTCAGAGCTGCCAGTGTGACTGAAACACTTTTGACTGCGCTTTCTCGTTCGAACGTAATACAAAGTCGTTCTAACGTAATGCCAACTCGTTCGAACGTAAATGACAATGCGTTTTAACCTGTTCCCAAAGTCGTTGAGAATGAATGATGAGAATTGTTCAAAAATAAATAAATACAACAATATCAATTAATAAATACGAACACTTGAGTGTCAGTGAGCCTTTTCGTAGCATGTTGTCATAGCCTGGTCTTAGCCATCCGTAAACTCCGGTCAATTATATTTTCCCTGCATGTACGTCTGGGATTGATCTCAGTGGCTGCGTTTATCGGTTGAATTTCAACCTACCACTCGGCGAGCGGAGGAGGCGGGTGCTGTCGGTGACGTCAAGCATTTGCGCAGCATTTGCTGGTTGTAGTTCAGTAATGGCGGCGGATACGAACGTAAAGGAAGCTCTTCAATCTGTTCTGGCTCAGCTCCCAAATATCCAGAAATTATAACTGAAGCCTTAGAATGCGTAAGGAATGCTCCCAAGAGTTATGATAGCTGCTTCACTCAACACGGGCGCACTACATACTGTACGTCACAACCAAACACTAACGAAAATCAGATCCAATCGTTTCAAAGAAGTTCACCCCTCCCACTTGTTAACGGAGCTCAATTGAGAAAGTCCAGACCCTCTGTACGAAACGAGTACGAGGGTATGGTGAAACCAGGCTAATGTTGTCATAAACAACGTGTATTGTTGGGTGCAATTGTGCACCCTGTGTTATTATGGGGAAAATGTAATGTTTTTAGCATTTAGCTAACACTCTAAGGAGTCGCTCAAACGACATTGGCAACACGTTAGAACCAGTTGGTGTTACGTTCGAACGAGAAAGCGCAGTAGAAAATGTTGCACTTACACTGGCAGCAGTGAGTTGCTGTAGAGAGGGATATTGTACATTGTGCCACAACCCAATTACACAATGGAGATATTTTTTCCACTCAAACCTGGCTGTAAAGACTGTTAAAGTGATGCTAGCCCACAGTTAGCTTTGTCCGTTAGCCTGTTCTTCTGATCGTGAGAAACCAAATACCAACGTTTTGCAAAATGTTCATCAACAAACCGAAAGCTGTAGACAGAATACAGTCAGGACTTACCTGTACCATGTCATAAACCTCAGAAATACGAGCCAAAAGTCATTTTGTAGAGAACTGAGAGCAGCGAGGGAGATGTTTTCCATTAGTGTGTATTGGGGCTGCTGGGTCGGAGGCAGGGAAAGTTGCACGTATGGTTTTCTGGCCAGAGACACCGGCGGGAGATGAAAGACCCCCCAATCATCCCATCAACACTTGTATTACCCACAGGGAAAATCAATGGGAAGCGAGACAGAGGGCGGCAGAGAACAACTTTCCTCCTGAATATCGCTGCCTGGGCTGGAATGGACAGCATTAAGATGTTGAGACTGGCAAAGAAGAAAGACTGGCATTCCAGGTTCGCCTACGTCACATGATATGGCACTGTGAGAGAGAGCGATGACCCTCAGAGGGACGACGAAAAGGATTTATTAAGGTAAAAAAGTGTATTAGTTCTGCTTTAACAGATTGTATGCATGCATCTTCTATCCGCGGTTGGGTGGCGGAGGTTGCAGTCTGCAAAGATGCCCAGACTTCCCTATTTTATTTTGATCTGGGCCTGGTGGTACTTGGAAGCTGAAGTATTTCATGAGATGGTACTTGGTGTGAAATGCAATGAGCCACTGCCTTAGTGCATTAGCAAAAGGTGTGGCTGAAATGAGTATAAGACATTGGAACCTGCCCAAAACACCTTGAGATAATCTGGGCCCCACATAAACCCATACTACCCAAATTGAGAATATAATCAAGAGTAGATGTTCCTTTTTTAGAGTGTAGGGCAGACGACGTTCCAAGTGCTGGGCAATAACCGCAGCACTCTGACACTAGAGTCGCATAAAAGGTTTACCCCAACATGCCAGGCAGCTTTATAAACGTGTTTAATGTCCTGGAGCACTGTTGGCATGCCAGGTGCCAGTATTAAATATTGAATCTGAGAGGCAAAGTGCTCCGACCTCTTGTTTATGTTTCACTCATGAGTGGAGCCAAGTTCAAGTTACAATTATGTAAAAAATACTGTATTACAGACACATTGAGAGCACTGCCTATAACACAAAACACTATTGATATGTTATCAGTTTCATCATGTGGGTTGGACTTTATTGTTTTGCAGCTTAGGCAAAAAATAGATAAGAAATGTCCACTTTGCGATGGGATAGCTTCCTAAAAAGGTTTTGGGTCCAAGACCGAGTTGGAACAAAAACATTAACGTGTAATGGGCTGAGGTGAACACTTACAATATCAGTTGTATAAAGTCTGGCTTATTTGCAGCATGAGTATCATTGGAAACCTTCTATAATGGCATCTGTATTACATTAGACTTTCTGGACAATAAGTCATCCAAAAAATGCAATTTGGCATTTTGTACGGCGAGAACTTAAAGACAAAAACATTATCAAAGGTTTGTCTGGAACTTTTAAAGCAAAGTGTAACACTTTTACACATTGGGCGGCATGGTAGCAGAAGCGGTTAGCGCTCGTGCTTCACAGCTAGAAGGTCTTAGGTTTGATTCCCACCTGGACCTTTCTGTGTGGAGTTTGCATGTTCTCCCCTGGTCAGTGTAGGTTTCCTCCGGGTACTCCGGTTTCCCCTACCACTAAAAACATGTACAATAGGTCATGTAATCATCACGTAATTTTCTTTTTGTTAAATATGAATGTTGTTCTTTAGCAAAGCTGCTGTACGTAAAGTTAATGACAATTGTAATTGTGTAATCCAGGAATTTGTAATGTAAATTGTTATATTGTACAAGATGATCACTGTAACCGGAATGTAAATTCATTTTGAATATGGGGGGTAGGCACTTACAAACTTTCTTGCTTCGGCGTACTCCTTTTGAGTTTTTGTTACTTTTTAAAATTGTATACACTGCTATAATGTTAATGTAAATAATCACTCAAATAAATTGCAAATCAATAGGTCAATCCTCCAGCCAGGTGATTCTGACCATTAGCCTGGCCAGGTTCCCGAGCGCCCAGCCCACTCTAGCTGCTCACTGCTCCTACAGGTCGCCCCAGCGGCATTAAAGGTGGGTCAAATGCAGAGAACAAATTCCCCTGGAGATGAATAAAGCATAATTTAACTTACACTTACTTGAGTAATCATTTGGGTCAAAACGTTTCAAGATCATTTCAATGTAATGTTACTCCTACTTGAGTAAATATTTTGGCAACACTACCCACTTTTGACTAGCCCAATGAACCAAGTAACACTTTGCCGTTGGAGGAACAAATATGAAAATGTGGATAAAAAGAAACCCAGTAAACGTTCAGTCTAAGACTGCTTCCAAAAGAGAATAACCAGGTCCAAGGCTAGTCCCAGCATGGCACATCCTGCCCGTGTGGAAAGTGCATATACATCATATTAATTACTGTAATGTATCCATCTCAGATTCTGCAAACTATTCTACAGCACACTCATAAAGCTAATATTTACGATAGACTTTCGCAAAACAGACAAGCAGCTTTTTAATACCGAAATTCGATGAGCTCCTGGTCTGGCATCTTTGCACTTTCCGATGTTTTGGAGCGCTGGACATTAAGCTAATCCTCAATAACAGCTCGAGATTCCAAAAGTACGGAACTGGGAATATTAAAAGTTAAGGACTACTGTTTGAAATTTAGAAATCTGTTTTTTTTTTTCCCGAAATATTTTGTCAGCCAATTTGTGATTCACCACCTGGCCCCTCCAATTGTCACATTTGAGCTCTACTGTTTACACTGGAGTGCGAGCTTCTGCGTGGGACTTCGTTTTTTTTTTTTTTTTTTTTTTTGTTGCCACTTTTTAGGGAGCAGGAAAGTGATGGAAACCAGATTGGGGAATGTGGTTATGTTCCTACATTGTCGATGCTAGCCCTCACGTGGGTGCTAGCATGTGTTTTTTCGTGTAGGCGTCCGGTACGCCTGCCAGTCTGGGGCTCTCCTGGCAGAGTGAGCGGTTAGCGTAGCGGCACAAGGAGGTGACGAGGTGCGAGGGCGTACGCACACACACACACACTCTCAAGCAGACAAAAAAGAAAAAAAAAGAAAAAAAGGGTTTTCCTCAATCTGAGCCAAATTGCAAAAGGAAAAGAAATAGGTGCTGGGAAATAAGTTAAAATAGCAGGAGATTTTTTGTTCCATTGGCACATTCCCACGTTTAGCCACTGCATTAAGTGACAGGTGAGTGAGTATGATTGTAAATACTATGAGACACAGAAAAGAGCCGCAATAACGGAGACCGTTTTGACCATAATATTTTCAATTGCACCGAAAGAACATTCCTGATGTAACTTGTTTCCCTCCACACACATAGGACCCATATGTGAAGTAAAACCAGCTAGTGTTAGCTTTTCAACATGTTTTTTTTTTCTTTCTTTTTTTTAACTTGTTATAATGTTCCCTCATCAAAAACCTGAGTTACCCTCGGAAAATTCGGTTTAATTTATCTTTTCTTCTTCATATCTAATCTATGGTTTCAGCGCTAATCTGGGTTATATTGCATCATTGTTCAAATTGCCCACAATCCAATATAATATTAGTTCTGAGCCATTCTAAGCTCAAAGTATGTTATTATGCCGTGCTGAAGTTGCTAACCACACTGTAAATCGAAACTAAAAGGGGGTCGGGCCCATCAGTCCGACGTCTCATTAGTTTGAACATGTCCCATTGAGCAGGGGTTGAAAAATAAAATTAGGTTCAGGCAAGAGTCCACTGACCTTAAGGATGGCCAGGATGAATGATGTATGTGAGTGAATGAATGGAGGTGATCAGAGGGAGCGTTGGCGCAGATGTGTGCAGTCGTGACAGCGCTTCTGTCAGTCTCCCCCAGGGGAAACTGAAGCTACACACCGAGTATGGAGTGAATGTAAAATTGTCTCGTGTAAAGCGCTTTGTGACCATGTCTGTGAAAGGCGCTATATAAATAAAGTTCTCCTTCTTCTTCTTAAGGTTAGGGCCAGTGGTTGTATATGGCTCTCTAATCCACAACACAACTGCGTTAGAGATGTCGGACTAATGGCAACTCTGCTCAACGGTACATTTTTGGAATAATGAGACGTCGGACTAATGGGTTGTCAGACCAATGGCATGGCACCGCTAAAAGTTACTTTTATTCTCATTGCTGCCTGCAGATCAGCTCTAGTGCCTGTAAATCATTGTTACTATATTTTTCTTTCTGAAACATTATCTCAAATTTTAAAACATAATTCATACTGAGGCACCTAATGTAAAGAATGTGATTAAGTCTGTTTTAAATAGGGGGTATTATGCTTTTTTCAATCACATAGCACCAGTCTATAGCATACTACAATGATGACGTAACCTTCTGTTGGTCTGTATATGCAGTAAATTAAAATAACTGCCTTGAATAAAATTGCTCTCTCAAAATGGCTGTACTGAACGTCTTGAAATAGGCCTCTGTCTCTTTAAGAAGCTTTCCGACACGCCCCCTTCAGCACACTGCTGTGGCATCTAAACAACACTACTGTGCGGGGAGGGGGCTCTGCTGAGCTGAGGAGCAGTGGTTGGTGGCTTGGCTGGTGACGAAAGGTCCAGAGGCGTCTCCAGGAGGTGGGGGCGTTCCTAGGAGGACTGAGGCATAGCTACACCTAAAATGGCTGCCGTCTTAAGTTTTTACTGATTACTCAAAAATATGTGAATGAGCCAAGGCAACACTCCAGGCATGTGTTTAATGAGGGAATGACATAATAACATGATATAAAGCTTGAAAAAGTCGATTTTACATAATACTCCCCCTTTAAGTTGTTCTCTCATGACTTGTGTTGTTTCATTCATACGTTGTTTGCGTAATTTTACATGCCCATATACTTCTCCTCAGCCCAATTTCAGTGCTCAAATGTCTTACAAGCAGCAAGTGGGTGGCACGGTAGCACAGCGGTTAGTGCTCGTGCTTCGCAGCTATAAGGTCTTAGGTTCGATTCCCACCTGGACGGGGCCTTTCTGTGTGGCCGGTTTCCCTACCACTAAAAGTATGTACAATAGACCAGAATGAATCAGAGTGCAACAGATGAAAATTAGCCCATGGCTGAATGGGCTAATTTGGTGTGTTCATTAACATGCACAGTCCCTACCAAACAATAAATTGTTTTTGTTTGACAATTTTTTTTTACTTACAAAAACACTGCTTGAATAATCGTGTCCACAAGCAACAAGGGAAAGACAAAACACGCTCAACAGTCCCACCCACCTCTAAACCATCTTGTACTCTGGACGTAGAACAAAAAAAATAAATAATCCCATGTCAATTTTTCCCCAAAGTGTTTGAGAAATTGAGAAATCACGACTGCGGGTAATCAGCTGTGTTGAACTACTGATCTTGGAAAAATCATTTTAGAAATGCTAGCCAGATCATTCCGAACACACTTGAAAACACAGTGAAATGCTTCGATAACTTTTGTACGTACAATTTTCAGGGTGGGCGGTCACTGTTAAGCACCATCGCTGAACAAGAACATGTTTTCCACGTATCATTTCGAGTGAGAACGTGAAACGCTAAATACAGAAATGTCCAATAGTATTAAAAAAAAAGCCACATTAAATCATAAACTTAAGGTGTCACCTACTAACAGGAAAACTATTGGCTTTCCATGCGCTTGCGGTTTGGAGAAAGACTGTGTTGAGAGTCTCACGCTGTGAACTTGATTTTATGCATTTGACATAAAGTGAGTGGATAAACTTTTGGGCCATATTCCGTTGGCCTATATGTGTATTCGAGTGCTTCCAGTAAGCTATAACAGCAGCAGGGAATCGTGTACTTGCTGCTTTCCAAAGATCTCGAGAAGCTGAATATGAGGCCATAGAGAGTTAAGTGTGGAAACAACTTCTGCCAGTTCCAGTGGTCACTTGTAGCCCTGTAAAATGGAAATATGGTATACACACTTCATGTACGTTTTTGTTAAAGGTCCTGTAGTGTGAAATATTTGTGCTCGTGTTTTTTGTTATAGAACTTGAATGTTAAAAGTATACAAAGTTGTGTTAGTTATCACATATTCCCCTTATGTAGTATTTTTGCTTGACTCTCGCAGTTTGAAGTAATAGAAAATTTGGACATTACGTATGAAGAGCTTCAATCTGTATTGCCAGGATTTTGCAGCGCAATGGCAAAAAGTGAGCTCCTCATTTAAATCATCATTGAACCCATTCTAAGATCAACACTCAAAATGATTGCTTGTATAATGTTTTGAATGTTGAGATCTCCAACTTCACACATGAACACAGTCCTTTCTGATAAAGTGTCATACATGAACCTTATTTTCAGTTTGAAAATGTGTGAAATATTAATGCTGAGAATGGTTATGCACATGCATATTTGACAGTATGCAAGGAGGAGAGAAGGGTAAAGTGAACCCATCAAAAGAGCCAGAGCCAATGGCGTGCTGGGACATAATTTCGGCCCGGGAATTTTATTATCTGAACAGGCCCACATATCTTCAGATTTGTGGCTCACCTCGTAGGTTGTGAGGCAGGTTGTGAGATCGGTTCTCCCTCTTTTCACATCGGCCACTAAACACATAATCTGGGCCTGACACGTCTCCACAGTCAGCTTTGAGTTATGCAAATGAACAATATATAATTTTTGCACTTTTTATACATTGGTCACTACTGCCTTTCATTTTTTCTTTTTTGCCTCAACTTTTGTCTGTCACTTATTTACTCTCGCAGACACTTCTGTGTTATCTCCGTTTTAACTCAGAGTTCTACTTAACAGCCCTGCTCTGAGTCAGTTCTGCGTCCAAGGGCATCTCCTGCTACAGTCATTATTTTATTGATTTACATGACAAAAACTTTTCTGTAACCTTATTTATGTCTAAAACAGCAGCCCAGGCTCCTGCTGCCTCCAAGTTAAAGCCTTTGGGCCTGTAACAGTACAACTGTGAGAGTCCGTTAATAGTTATTCTTTCTGGCAGCCCAAAAGTACTGCGGCCCACTGAGAAACGTCCCGACTCTCCCGATTACCCAGCACGCCTTTGGCCAGAGCCAATGAGTCCCTTAGAAAATGTTCATTAAAAGGAGGCTTGCAGCATATGCAGGGCCACCTTAAGGTATCTGAAGGCCCCTGGGCTGGAGGTTCGGATATGCCCCATAGACATATTATTAATAGACCGTCAATACTCACTCCTCCCCGTTTACCACAATAACCACGTTCGAGGGGAAATCATGGCGGATTTACAGACTCCTCCTCCCCAGCTCTGAGGAAGCATGTTCCTAATAAGGGCATAAGGGCGGGATCTTCACTGTAGACTCGGCCCTTGAGTGACGTGTAGCTCGCACAGCTCAAATGCTAACAGTCCGACCTCCGTTAAGTACGAGATTACGAGTACGATAACCAGCCCGGTGCCTCTGATTGTGTCTAACCCAGAGTAATCACAGGAGGAATATCTAGCTGTAGACCAGTGGTTTCGCTAGGGATAATTTCTCTCCTTCATTTTGACGGGCAGGGTTATAAAAAATCCGCCATGGGCTATTTTTATCCTTCATGAATTAATCTGGCATCATAAGCAATTTTTAATGACCCATTTACATAGCCTATATAGGCTGCATATTGTGTATGTTAGAAAAATGTGAGATCGCTGAATAAATGGAGTTAAACTAAACATCTGAACAATCACGGAACACAAATTTTGCTACAGAAATGTGTATGAACTCGTGCGTAAAAGTCTCAGTGGAGGACGACTTATTCAGAGCGTCATCAGCTCATCAATATCAGGGCTCACATTACACTAATACAAATGTAAAGTGGAGCTTATTATTTGCTTTTTCTCGATTTTAACATTAATGTTTAAGAAACAGCGGGTGAACGGGACAATATTTACCAGTTCGCATCACTGCACAACGCGCCGCGCGCCATGCACAGAAACACACACGCGGGAGGGAAAGAGAGAGGGAGAGAAATAGATGAGCTTGTCCTGAGACTTACGAGAGTTAAAGTTAAAGAGCGGCTCCAGATGAGAAGGATATTATTAGCCTGTAACTGCATTTGCATCCTGGTTTTCTTCCCCGTGTTGTTGTTAGCGCCCAGAAAGTTAGCTAGCTAGGCAGTGATACAAGTGAAACAGTGAAGCTGCTTTGAGAGATCCCCGTGCGCTCTGATAAACAGCAACGCTGCGTCTTAATTTTAATCACGGCTTGATTTTCAATCCTTCAAAATGACGGACGGCCTTTGAAATTTTCCGTCAAAGCTTAAAATATTCCGCAAATGACGGATTTTCGGTTAATGTAACCTCTGCTGTAGACAGTTCCAAAAAATGTGGCACCAGGCATTAAAGTTGTGTCTCAAGTGCAATGCATTCCAATGGGAGACTAGCGGCTATATGGTGGTACTACAGCAATTGATATGCCCCCCTCACACGTTTTCATAGCCCTGCAAGATACTGTAGGTGTCAAATGTAATGTTTCACCCACAACACAATGAATTATTGTTTAATAGTGAGTATTAAAGATTAGGCTGAACCAGAGGTTACATTAACTGAAAATGCTCTGTCATTTACGGATTATTTTTAGCTTTGACAGAAATTTTAGAGGGTGTCCGTCATTTGGATGGATTGAAAATCAAGTCGTTTAATTAAAGTCCAAATGCAGCACTGCTCTATAGGCTCTCCCTAAAGTGCAGCTACATCACTGTGGAATACCGCATGGTTTCGCTTTGCATTTTGCACAACACGATGCACTCTCACATCGGAGCGACTTGGATAAATTCGCGAAGGACAGAGAGCTGAGAGAGAGAAGGAGGCGTGGTGCATGAAGGTAAGGGGACATGGACCGGGCACATGTAGTGCAGGCCGGGTCGAAAATTTACCATTGATTAGGGTTGAAAAATAAAATTAAGTTTAGGCAAGAGTCCACTGACTTTAAGGTTAGGGCCAGTGGTTGTATATGGCTCTCTAATCCACAACACAACTGGATTAGAGATGTCGGACTAATGGCACCTCTGCTCAATGGTAAATTTTCGGACTAATGAGACGGCGGACTAATGGCATGACACCGTGCAAATGCATCCCTTGATACTAGCGGCAATGTCCGACAGGAGAGTACATCTGTGGAGTCAGAGAGGCAGCGGAGTTTGTTATGCTGGGGAGTCATATCAGAAACCAAGAAAAGGAATTTCTTAATCCGCAGTTTTAGATCAATATAGCATCTTCTAACAAACAAAATGGTGAGCAGGATGTGCTTGAAATTATACGCGAAACAGCACAATCCCATCCTTTAAAACAATAGCGAAATATTAAATCACACAATATTTCATCACTGCTACCGTAGAGTAAACATTGTTGTCAACAGCCGCTCAGTCATGTGAGTAAGACACATGATCAGTGTCATTTAAAGAAGGAGGAAACAATAGCACATGTGGGTAGGGTGAGGTCATCACGGCTAATACCATGTTCACTTTAGCATGAACAGCTAAAGCTGGCTGCACTTTCCATGTTCTACACCGAGACGAGTCATGGAACAAGCAGCGTCATAGGTTCAGGGGAAAGTAAGGTCTGATGTTCAAGATGTGCTGCAACTTATCTTTTTATTCCAAATGTTTTGCAGTAATTTAAAGGTGACACACCATGCAAAATCATCTCCTTTGCGCGTTAAACCTTGTATAAATGTTCCCTCAGCAAAAACAACACATTTGGAGTGGTATTTCGCTTCAGTTGTGAGCAGTCACTTGAGTTGTTTCTCCTTTTACTGCTGAAATGCTCCGATCTGGATTTCCTGGATTTTGTGATGTCGTAGAAGGAATACGTAAATGTCCTCCACATTCAGTACCTAACGCTCACAATCCATCATCAGACCTGTTCTGAGAAATTCGGTGCTCAATCTGCGTTCAATAACGGTGTTACAAATTTGCTAGCAGACCGTTAGCTGAGTGTGAACGCTTGTTTTCAGTTTTATAACTGATTCTGACTCTGTCATTCCCACAACTGCCTGTAGATGGGGATCCAGGCCAATCCAATATCCGGATCAGCCCAGTCTTCTTACAGTGATTTACATAGACATCATTTAAAATGTAAAAACATAAGATATCAATGCTTTGATATCAAGATAAGCCTCAATTATGCAGGATAATATGAAAATATTAAGAGATATTCAATGCCTATGAACAAAACTGGTTTCATTCAGTACCTAAGCAACCTAGTTTATACCAACTGGCAGTTTACTTTGTAATAGTTCAACTATTGTGCCATGTCAGAGCATGGGCCAAAGCGTGCACTCGTCATTCTCAGTTACTCTTTAACTTGAATATGGCCATCTATATTTGCAAGAAAGCGCTTTAAGAGAGGTCAAAACGCATGTCTAGTCACTCGAGACGAGACAGGAAATTCCCACTTGCATCTTTATGGAGGGGAAAAGGGCTTTGGGCACACACCATCGGAGGTTAGGAGTAATGACAAGCACAGAGAGTGACAGTGATTTTACACAAATGTATGCATCATTCCTGAAACTAGAAGGCACAATGCGACATTAGCTGAAATATTTGCTCTTTTCCTGTCCGATACAAATATGTTTTGTCTAGGCTTTTTTAAACTAATCTGCTTCAGTTTAGTTTAATTAACTACCTGGATGACTGAGAAACTACATTGTTTAATCTGCTTTAGTTATGCCTGCCCAAGAAAGTACTTGGGCACGCTAACACTGGATTATACAGTCTGTTCTTAAAAGAAAAGGTTTTATATGTCATATTGAGGCCCAAATGCTTGAAATTTGAAGACCGATTGCATGCATGTCCGTTTTGTTCTGCCCAATTGACTTAATGCAGCAACCAAATACCGTAGTCAATAGAATTTGGGGGAAAATAATAAAGCCTCAATGGAAGCAACCATTTCAGGGTCACTTTCCCATGCTTTATACAGTCCTACAGCGAGTGAATCAAGACTTATTTGACTTTTTAAAACAACATCAGCATGCATCATTTCTCTTATTATATTTTCGAACAATTTTCATCACTTTAGAATGAGCTGCAGTTTGAGGCCTATAAATTCCCCATAATGGGCCCGTCCAGATGACCGCGGTGGTTTGCCGTTTAGCGGTGGTCTATGGGACCCCCGACCGATGTAATACAGTGTTATGAGTCATCTTGGTTTCTGCCTTCGTCATACAGATTTCTCTTGAAACTGAACGAGGGCCTGAGAAAGTCCAGACGCCTACTGACACACTGGTTAATATGGTACTAATTGCAACAGAAGTCATAGACAGATCGCGTACAGTGGTCCCTTCTGTCTAATCTCTGGAACGCAGGTCCTTTCTGGTTGTAGACTCTTTGTGTCCTGTTTAGGCCACTTTTAGTCCTGGTTTGACCTAGCCCGGCCAGCCAGAATACATGCTTTTCTTATTCTTTACAAACATGTAGTCTGGAATCAGGGGTGATTTCTACGAATGTGAGGTTGGCGAGATTGACAAACATAGGGGAGAGCGGGGAGGGTTGGGCCGTCGGGAACGTTGGGCCGTTCGGTGTTTTAGAGCTAATAAGAGAGACCAGGCTAAACTGAGGTCATGGTCATAGAGCGTGATGTTCATGGAAGCTCGGCGGCAGCTGTTTGAAAGGTTAGTAAACCAGGGCAAAAAACTAAAACATACCAACTTTTGGTTGTCAAGTGAGTCAGCTTTCATGCGGAAGAACTTAACTTTCATTCCTCATCATCATTTCCAGGATGAACAGGCATAAAGACCAAGTAGGTTCTTAATCATTGACTAAATGCCTTGTGTTTTTGGCTGGAGGTGAAAACATCTAAAGTGGCCGACTGGGGGGCGTTGGGTCAAATTTTGTGGGGAGCGTTGGGCCACACAGAAGACATTGACGTCCCAAGCCTTTCATCCTTGATGCCTGGCATACATGTTTTGGTAAAGGAGAGACTGACGAAGTGGGTGCCGGTCTGTTATTGTGGTTCCCTTGTTTTGTTTGCAAACCCAGGCAAGGAGTACCTTATAGGAACTTCTGAATCCAAGGACGGTTGTTCTCCTGCTGTTCCCCTTTATCTGTAGGAGGTACTGACAGATCTGATCCATCTGTTACGTTTCCTGTCGATATTATTGGTTATCAGCTTCAGAGAATCAAGTTCAGTAATGACACACACCACAGGATTTTGTTGTGAAGGACCTGTCTCATGTTTCAATATTGTAACTTTTCCCAAATTAACAATAATAATTCTATAAGATATCATCCTCTCAAAGATAAATGTTAGTGTGCCAATCCTACAGAATAGTGGCCCAACGCTCCCCTTGGACTGTCCCAACAAATCATTGCAATAACTGAAATTGAATTTATTCCGTTTCTGTTGAATATTAAAGCCTCATGATTTAGAGCTATCTACACACGGTTCTGGAGATGTGCAGACTTAGTAGCGTGCCATTATGTTGCAAGCCTTGGCAGCAAAGCTAAGAAATGTCTTATGTGGTCCAACCCTCCCCGCTCTCCCCTATTAACAAATCAGAGAAAAGCCGGATATGACGCAAACGGCATGCAGCGTATTTTGTAAACAAGGAAGTTCCTGATTTTACGATGCATCAGCCAGAGGAGCTGCGACAAATGTGAACGATCTATGTTGTTTTTGCCACAAAACGTTAAGGATACAAAGAGACGTTAGCCACTTGGGTCAGGTTTTCAATGTTGGAGAATTCAGCACAATTCACTTCAATCCATGTACGTTTGGAACAGGACGAAAAAACGTTCGATAGATAACAACAAGACAATACTCTTAGAGAAGATGAAGCATCAACATCTATGCAGGCACATCCTCCTGTTAAGTACATTTAAGAATATATGTTACTAGGGGTTCATTTGGTTCCTGACATGGCAACGCAGTCTGTGATTGGATCGATATAAAACTTTTCCAGATTTGATTGGCTGTTAGCAAAGTTCCAGACCGTCCTGCTTTTGGACAGATACCAAAAGCATAAGTGGATGATTGGCCAGGCAAGGTTGGACCTGTTTTAGAACTTGTTGAGACCTTGTTGGATCATGGAAGATAGTTTATACAATACTATACCTTAAGAACGTATTCAGTGGCTGCCATGGTCTTACATTCAGTCTCTAATGGCACAGCGTACCCCCAATCCCCCATATCTCAAGACTTCTCGCTCCAAAATGTCATGTTAGCTTCCATATTTTTGACAAGGCAGACTTTCTTGGCAGTGTAAATAGGCCTTTAAATTGTGTTTATATGGTTACAGTATATGCTGAAATCCCACCCATCATAACAGGGGTATTACATCTGCTGGTCTTAAGCCGGATAAATGGCCGGGGGACTGTGTGATGCATTGGTGACATTGGTGTAGTATTCAAGTATAGAGTAAGTGTGGAAAGAGATGTCTGGCAGCCCAAAATGTAGTGCAAAGTTCATTTTGAGTTCTACCAGCACATACGTTCATTGTCATGTTGAATATTTAGGAAAACGACTTTAAACTTCCAACCGTCTACATTCATGAGAGATCCACTTGCCATACCTCTGAGTGTGCCATAGATGCAAGAACAGACTTTACACATGTTGTGTAGTCCTTGTTGTGAACAGCAACAATAAATACAAAATAGCACTTTGCTTTATCTTTTATTTCAAGAATTTTTTTTGTCCTGCCAGCTTTATTAGACAGGACAACTCAGGGTGAAAAGCGGGGAAAGACATTCAGCTACATAAGCTAAAATCTATGTGGCTTTACTTTTACAATTAATTCATGAAATGAAGCTTCAGCGCAAATTCAAACTGGAAGACCTACCTGTAGCCTTCATTTATTGCCTCATCACCGGCAGCTCTTCGCCAATCACCAATCACAGTCCCATCTCAAGCCGTACCTTCGCGTCAGCCAATCACCACAGCTGCTCATTCCTGCTCCAGCCACTCATCGCTCAGGATCCCCTTCTTAACCTTCCTCATCCATCGCCCGACCGTGTCCTAGCCGTGCTGCGACCCTCCTCCACCCCTCCTCTGCATGGCCTCTCCTCTGCTCTGCTTGTCGTTGTCAACTGGCCGCCCCAGGTCTCATCCTCTTTCGCCACCAGTGTCCAGGCTCCGGGGGAAGACTGTCAATCATTCATCATCGCCATGAATTTCACATTGTTGATTCAATCTTTCGCCAGGGTCTGAGCCCCAATCATGATTCATGTCCAAAAAATCAGTCAATCAATCAAATGAAAGACCTCAATCATCTTACGCTTTATTGTGGCTTTTTGCGATATGGGCATTGCG
This sequence comes from Neogobius melanostomus, assembly GCA_007210695.1. Lineage (NCBI taxonomy): Eukaryota > Metazoa > Chordata > Actinopteri > Gobiiformes > Gobiidae > Neogobius > Neogobius melanostomus. The sequence goes on from VHKM01000156.1 coordinate 3,993,642, forward strand.
TGTCCTACAACTGAGATAATAATTTAGAGAAATATAATGCAGCCCTAGATAGATGGGCTGCTCCTTTAGTGTACTCTAACTGTGAAGACGCTGTTTGCCAGAACACTTCAGCGCAGCGAAAGCCGAATCGCGCCTGACGTAGAGGGAATTTGCGGCGCGGCCGGTCAGAGGTGTTGAAAGATCTGAATCTTTAGGAACAGTTTCCGTACTCTGGGAATTTCTGTATTCTATTTGATCTTAATGACCAGCATTTTACTGCATGGAAATGAAAGAAACGGCTAGTAGTTGTTTCCAAGAAAATCCACTGACTTGATGCGGTACTTAGCGCTCCCGCTAACTACAGATACTTAAGATAATTCAAATTTACCATGAGGCCTTCAAAATGGTCATGCATTGGCCCCTAGCAGTGGGAATTCTGACATGAATAGCAGAACCGGCCTCTAGTAGTAACAGATTTATGCTTGAGGTTTGGGCGGTTGCCTTGCGGATGGAGCTGGTGCTGTTACTGAGGCAACAGGTGCAAACAATAGATTACCATGAGAAATGCGGCAAATACTTTATACCAACTTGATTTATTCTTTGGCTGCGGTTTAGGGAAATTCTGCTACATCCTCAATGTCTTAGCGGGTTGCACTTTGAAAACGTTTTAGGAGTTAAAGGAGACATATCAGGCTGAATCTTTTTGAGCTTTTAACCATAACTTCTGTGTTTTTTACAGAAATGTAGTAGAAAGCATTATATTTATCGTTCAAATGTAACACAAATGCAACTTAAGTAAAGTACTGATCCTCAAAAACACAACTTCAGTACCTGAGTAAAGTTTGGTCACTGACCAAAATGAGGACGAGATGGAGAGGTTGAGGAGGCTGATGGCTCCGCTGCTTTTGAGGAGAAGGGACCAAATGCCACAGTTTATAATGTAGTAGAATAGAATAGAGTAGAAGCGTGTGGAAAGACTTGAAAGGCTGTGATCGGCTGATTTACTATGATTCAGCAAGGCTTTGTGTTTTTTGTAGTCTCTGTATATTCATTATTTTCTTGTTTTACATTTTGTTTCAAGATACGGTAACATAAGATGTTGCAATGAAGTTTTGCAATAGCTTGTTTATATGGAAGAAATAAACATGGGAGTACCAGAGCATATTTATGACAGATTCAGTGTAATCATCAACAACACTTTACTGAACCTTTGTCAGGCTTCAAATAAAACGGTTTAATTCATTAATCATTTCTAAAGCTGGGCTTACACTGTGTGATTTCCTGTGTGCCAAACTAATCATCAACTCACACAGTGTGACAAAATAGCAAGAAGTGTACGAGCCCACAATGGAGAGGTGGCTAAGCTTAAATTAGGACCAAAGGCCTCTGAACTTTTGCAGTGATCTGTTCAGTTCAGGCAGATGTGTGTTGCCCTGATTCACTTGTGTGCGCTCTGTCTATTCTGTGTCTCCCTCCGCCTGCAACTGTATCATACTGTGTCAGCGCCACTGCTGCCCGAGGACCTCATGACTCACAACGAATATCTAACAGGTCAGAAAACCCTGCGACCGTGTGATTTTCAGATGTACATTCATTATGAGCAGCTGACGCATGGGGAGGCTGAGAGATCGTTGTGCCAAAAACGCACAGTGTAATCCCAGCTCAAATGAAACTAAGAGCCTAACATGTTGACAGTTGATTCATGCATTGTCGAAGGTGAAGGACTCCCAAGGTTCTAGTTGTTTGGTCATCGATGTAAATATTAAGTTATCTGTTGACTATCATAAAATTACATGCATGGATAAATAAATTCACTTGGACTTTGTAGGGTATACAGTGCTGAACAGATATAGTAGTCTTCCCGACAGATTCATGCATGCAACATCAAGGGCGGCACGGTAGCACGGCGGTTAGCGCTCGTGCTTCACAGCTAGAAGGTCCCTGGTTCGATTCCCACCTGGACGGGGCCTTTCTGTGTGGAGTTTGCATGTTCTCCCCGTGTCTGCGTAGGTTTCCTCCGGGTACTCCGGTTTCCCCTACCACTAAAAACATGTACAATAGGCCAGGATGAATGAGAGTGTGTTTGAGAGTGTGAATGGGGGACGACGGATGGAAATTAGCCCTAGGCTACAATCCGGTGTGGCGTGTTTACATGCATGAGACCCATGTATGTTCATTAACATGCACTGTCCCGACCAAATAAACCAATAAATAAATAAATAAATAAAATAAGTGTGAAACAGCTACATTCTGACGACGACTGGACACATTTTATTTCTTATTCAAGACGAAAAACAATTGCGGATTAAGTCTCGCCATTTGAGCACATGGATCTCATTTTTTGCTATATTTAGAAGCTGTTTCTTTACCAAAGCTGTATGACAACATGTGTGTGGAATGGCCCCTATATCACCCATGTGATAAAAGGACCAGACCTCAGTGGCACTGTTTGCTCACTGGCGATAATGCCGAAAGAAAAACAGCGCTCGCCGAAAAAAAGAAAAGTCCATGAAAAATATTCCCTAAACTGGTTATTAAAATTTATGACAGTGCTTTACAGCTCTTCTTAAATTTAGAACATCAATACATTTCCACCACACATTTTCCAGTTCCCCCCCCAACCCTAATCTGTTCCATACTCCCTTCTATCTAATCCTGGGTGCCTTTGGTACTCTGGCTTCCTTCAGTAATCCCACACGATGACGGCACAGTCCGGGAGAGCCAGAAACGGAGCCACTTTATGAACTGTTACTGCGTCTGTCCCCATCCCCTGGCCTGATCAATGTGCCGTGATGCTGCAAAGGCCACCGAACCAACCCAAAAATGTGGTCACAATTAGAAGGACACCACTTAAAACTCGGTTCAGAAGACACATAACGGAGGATATTACATGGAGTTGATTAGCTGGTTTGGATGGGTAATGTGGAGTTCCAATTTACAAGCGAAGCCGTGTTGACGAAAGCAGAGAGTAGTCGGGAAAGTTTATGGGGAAACAGTGAACGATCAAAGGGCGCATTTCGCCGAATTAATGTTTGTTCTTAAAGGTTATGCGTGAAGCTGTTATATGAGAGCTGGGCGTTTTTAGCATGTCTGCGTATGTAGTACCACAGGAATTGCAAATAGTAACAGAAAACGAAAAATATTTTGCTTTTTTAAAATGTTATACTCCATGCTTTGCAGTCATTTTACAACTCTGCCCTTAATGAACCATAATGATGACAACCGAGTAGAAGTATTTCAGCTGTATCATGTTATCATTGATACAAGATACAAATTTATCATGAAAATAGTATTAGCTATGTGTTTTCATGATTAAAAGGCCTATGTGAAATCAACTTTATTGAGCTTTGAACCACATTTTAATGTTCTATGATATCCGCATAGAAATACATACCTGGAGTGGTGGTTAGTTTGCCTTAGACCTTGCAAAGTCAGTCCATTTCCCTCTTTTGCACTCAAAACGCCAGCCCACACTCCGTCGTACGTCATACACAGGACTCCATGAAGTTCCTCGGACTATTCACCTTATTCCGGATTTGCCGCCATTCATTGTGCCCGCCCCTTCTCTTGTATTAGTTTACATAGGAGTCAAGAGAAAATCCGTTCCGACACGGACACAAAGCCGTTTTTAAGGCCACCTAGAGAAACGGTGCAGTGTTGACTTGTTGGTGCAAATAAACATCAGGCATTTTACGCAAATCAATCTACCGTACATCAGATGTTAGTGGCAAACATTTATGCACTGTGGTTCACAAAAGAAAAGAAGAAATGATCTGAAGAAGGCAAATGCCGAAACGCAATCTTGAATAAATGCACTTTTGGACATCGGCCACTGGAGTGTGTGATCCTGTTTTTTTTTATTTTTAGTGGCAATCATTTAGCCTTAGTGAATGAGTTTGAGCTCTACCATGTCATGACAACTGAAGTGCTGATAGGCTGATAGGGAAAAAAGGAAAAAATGGGTGGGGCAAAAAAGGTGAATAGGTCCAGGCAACTACATGTCTATGACCACACTGTTCCTTGCTCATATCTTGCTGGTGGCTATTACTGACAATTCTTTTGATTTGAATCCCTTCCTTGTTCAACAAAGCAACCTCTGCTGGCATTATGCATAACTAACGTCTTCAATTGTGAGGGTGTTTTCTCGGCACATGTATTGCTTAATCACACCAAAAACATCAAAGCTAAGCAATAATATAAGCAGTTCCAGAAGCCGGGATGGATCATAATGTTTTCCATTGAATAAAGATATTAGCATGTCTTTATTATTAATACACAAAATGATTATGCAAAAAGAAATGATCTTGCAATAAACTGAAGAAAAAAATCTTGTGGAAACTTGTTTTTGTAAGGAGGACAATATTTTGTGATGACATACAGCCTGGCATAACTTTTGAAAGGTTAGGATTAGTACAGAGTGAGAAAGAGCTGAGTCAGCATGTTCTATCTCCACGGCTCACGTTGCTGGCATCACTCCGCGGTTGACAGTGATTGCCCGAGTGTCGACCAACCGCAACCTGCAAGACGGAGTGTTACCGAACGAGAGCGAGGCGTAGACATGCTTCAGCACTGGCAGCTGTCAAAAGCACGGACGCAGACAAAAATCCACCGCAATAAGGACGGCGAGGGAGAAGGGCTGCGTACGACCAAAAAACATGGCGGGATTCTTCTCAACACTTCTGACGGATACGGCCAGTGCTGACAGCCCGACACCAGAGCTACCCTCAACTGTCAATTGTGGCTTCCCTGAATGTAACAGTGCGACGGCGAGAGATGGAATCCAACAAAAGTAATACGCAAGAGCTTCCCACAGAGAGCCAAGTCAAGTGCTAGAGTGGAAAGATCTCAAAACGTTGTTTACGTGGCCCCATTGTTATGGCGTCTCCGCAACTTTTACTAAAACGATGACATCACAGCGCCAGCGTTGTGTCTTTAATCTACTGACCTTATAATGAGTTTTTTTACTCTTCTCCTCTATGCTCCACTGTGGTCCGCGAGCCACTGGTGTAAGGCAAGGCAAGGCAAGTTTATTTGTAGAGCACAATTCATACACAAGGCAATTCAAAGTGCTTCACAGTTGCATGAAATTAAAAGAAAACAGATCAAATCAATCAATAACATAAAGTTAATCAATGACAGTAAAAGGCAAGAGTGCAGATAAAATACTTTCAGTTTTCATATGCACGGGTAAAAAGAGCTGTTTTCAGCCTGGATTTGAACATTGTCAGAGTTGAAGCCTGTCTCACATCCTCATGAAGACTGTTCCAGATTTAGCTGCATGAAACTGAAACGCAGCCTCACCGTGTTTATTATTGACTCTGGGAACCACCAGGAGACCCCTCCCTGAAGTTCTCAGGGCCCGAGATGGTTCATACGGCTCTAACATGTCAGAGATGTACTTTGGTGCTAAACCATGAAAAGACTTGTACACAAGCAGAGCTGTTTAAATTCTATTCTCTGAGTGACAGGAAGCCAGTGCAGAGACCGGAGCACTGGACTAATGTGGTGGTATTTCCTGGTTTTTGTCAGGACTCGAGCAGCAGCGTTCTGGATGTACTGCAGCTGTCTAACAGCTCGTTAGAAAGGCCAGTGAGCAGGCCGTTACAGTAGTCTAACCTGCTGGAGACAAATGCATGGATGACTCTCTAAGTCTGGTTTTGACACTATTCTCTGATCTTAGCAATGTTCTTCAGATGGTAAAAGCTGATGATGTTATTGCTTTGATGTGGCTGTTTAAGTTCAGGTCTGAGTCCATGATTACTCCTAGATTTCTAACCTCATTTTTGTTTCAGAGCGAGAGACTCAAGGTGACTGATAACACTTTGTCTTGTGTCTGTGGGCCAAAGCAATGATCTCAGTTTTGTCTGAGTTTAGTTGGAGAAAGTTGTTTTGCATCACAAACTGATCTGTTCGATGCAGTGACAGAGTGTATCTACAGGCCCATGTTCACCTGCCGTCAGTGACACGTAGATCTGAGTGTCATCTGCGTAGTTGTGGTACGACACATTGTTGCTGTTTATTAGCTGACCCAATGGAAGCATGTACAAGTTGAATAAGAGGGGTCCCAAGATTGACCCCTGGGGGACTCCACAGGTCATGGAAATTTTGTCTGAGACACAGTTGCCAATTTCGACAAAGTACATCCTATCCTCGAGATAGGACTTGAACCAGTTTAGAGCAGTACCAGAGATTCCCACCCAGTTTTCTAACCTGTGAAGTAAGATCCCGTGGTTCACTGTGTCAAAGGCAGCGCTCAGGTCCAGCAGAACTAAAACTGAGACCTTACCTGCGTTGGTGTTCATACGGATATCATTTTCATATCACGTGTAAACATGGCAGAGTTAGCTCTATTCAGTCTGTGTTTTTGAACTGGCAGTAAAAGTCCAGTCACTGACCGTTTTTCTGCTTTAGTCCTGTTACATCTGAAGAATAAACTCTTCTCCTCTTCTCTTCTGTAGATCGTAAATCCATGAATCTGTTTAATTTTCACTGTTAACATTCCACAAAAGTTCACTGTGCATATCTATATCTTGTTCTATTATCTGTCGTAGCATCAAAGCGCCTCACACAGGCCTGGTGGATGAATAGCAGAGGTTTTACACACATGACTGGCTTCATGGCTTCTGGCTTACAGAGAATGTTTTGTCTTTGTGTGGATGTGGCCTTAGTCACCTGTTCCGAGAGTCTGGCCACCAAGGGAAGATGATGTACAGGTTATGATATCTAATGGTTCTTTCCAAAAAGCAAAAGAATCCGGTCTTTTCATATCGCTCAGGGCAAACGTTATAACTTCTCCATTTAGCGTTTAGAGCCTCACCTGTTGATTTTACAGACGTCCATGCTGTATCTCAATTCTGTCTGGCATTTTTTATTTGTCCTGCTTCCAACATTTCTTCAAACACTTATAAGTTGCCGTGTTTGCATGTTTGCATACAATATTTCACTCCTGGAAAGGTCCCATTGAGATATTGCACACTTTCCATTCTCGCCCATTTGACGACAGGGAATTGACACGAGAATCAAGACAATCTTCTTTGAAATAGAATAGGAAAATAACTAATACAGAGAGATTTTTATTATGACAGAGAATTGTCGTTTTAGGCAATCAGTCAAGTCAATCAATCAAGCTAAAGCCAGCTCAACGTTTTTGTCAGAATGTCATGTGAGGAGTAGGTTGTCTCACTGACCTCGTAGTTGGTTCTTCAACGGGACACTGGATTATTTCGTTATGCTCATATTATAAAATTATTGTTCCAAAACACAGTCTGAACGAGGCTCCACACGATCAAGGCTTGTCGTGTCACTTCTGGGTTATGGTCAACTGCGAAAAGCAAAACTATGAGGATGAGCCACCGGCGGCACGTCACTGACCGCACTTTTCCGAGGTGTTTCCAATGTCCTTCCGATATTTTTTGCTAAAACTGGCCCGGTGAGTCAGGGCATCTCTCCTCTTCCCAATTAGCTCGCGCATGTGTGGCGAGCGCCGTTCAACTCTCCAGAACAGATGCGAGCGGAGGCAAGGTATAATGGCCTTGACGAATGTGTACGAGGGCGCGTGTTTTATTTGTGTCCAGATGCAGCTGAGTGCGCAGGAAATGAGGTGTTAGCCGGAGTCTCCAGAGCGGCAGCCCACAGGTTAAACGGTGTCACAGTCAAAGGGAAGGGTTAAACGGGACCACATGGCGCGCACAAACAGGCGCACATGTGGATGCGGTGTACAGGAGAGGGGAAACAGGCGGCGAAACACGCAGCTGCTTCTTTTCCGTGGCTACATTAAAGGGTTTGCAGTCTTGAGCTTTTAACCGTAGTACAACGGTATACTCCAATCAAAAACATACCTTTTCTTTCATTCGTACTTGTGCCAATAATCTTGCATATTTAGTCCGTCATTCTTCAGTGCTGAAAATGTGTGTCCAGATTGTAACGTTCAGGCGTATGTTAAAGAGGGGACCTTATTATGCTTTTGGACGATAACTCAAGTACATCTTCATCACTTTCTTTTTTATGGTTAGAAAATGCAATATTAATCTAAAACAGCTAAAACAAAAATATCCAGTTGTTTCACTTCCTGATTTTCACACACTCCCCTCTTTGGTGTGCAGCTGTTTCAATAAATAAACGCCATGAAATCAATCCTTTCACGAATCAATGAAAGGATTAAAGGGATACTTCGGGATTTTTGACATAGGGCCTCATTTCCTAGTTATCCAGAGCGTTGTTGATGTCTAGAGATATTGTTTTCTTAAATTCATGCAGTTCTTATATTTGAAGAGTCTAGTTGCGCTAGCCTAGAGCAAGGCTAAAGCAGTTCTATGGTAAACGCTAGCCCGCAATAAAAACAGTCTGACTCACTCCACAGTGCACCTGAGGTAAATCACATATAACACCAGACTAACGATATAAATGTCTGTGTTAATAGAATAATTTTAAAATAAAACTGACCTTGTATCACATGAATTACCGCATTTTGAGGGACTATTTTCTCGCAGATCACTCCGCCGCTGCCTTAGCTTACAGCCACGAAGCTGATGCTGCTCAAATATAAGTTATTTTAAACGCAAAATGGTTAAAATTATTCTATCGACACAGACATTTATATGGTTAGTCTGGCGTTATAAGTGATTTACCTCAGGTGCACTGTGGAGTGGGCCAGACTGTTTTTTAATGCGGGCTAGCGTTTACCATAGAAATGCTTTAGCCTTGCTCTAGGCTAGCGCAACTAGACTCTTCAAATATAAGAACTGCATGAATTTAAGAAAAAAATATCTCCAGACATCAACAACACTCTGGATAACTAGGAAATGAGGCCCTATGTAAAAAATCCCGAAGTATCCCTTTAAGGTTCGAGAGGAGAGTTGCTGCCAACGTAATGCTAAGAATAGCCACCAGTGAAGATTCAAAGATGACTTAAAGATGCGTTAGCAACTTGAAACACAACTCCAGGTAAGCTTTTGATGAGAGAACAACATTATAACAATGTAAAAACCTCTAAAAGTCAACCGCAAGTTTCCGCACCGGAAATTATTGTAAAAGGAACAAGAATTCTCGAAGCAGAGTCTGTCAAGTATTTAGGCGTAGTGTTGGACAGGACACTGTTGTTTAAGAAGCATGTTTCAAAACTGATAAAAACTGTAAAATTTAATTTAGCGCAGTTCAGATATTTTCGCCTTCAAATGAGCACAGATGCAGCCAAGCTTTATATGCATGCGATGATATTTTCACATCTTACATATTGCATTACAACTTGGTCTCTATCAACCAACACTGTGTTACAGCCGCTCCAAAGCCTGTACAAACAGGCACTCAAAATATTAGATAAAAAACCTGTTTCGTACCACTACTGTAAAATTGTGAAGAAATAAATTATTAACATTTGAATATTTCATTTTATTTTTGAATGTCAGTTTAGTGTTTAACATTCTTCATGATTTGCCCACACAGCCCCTGAGAATGTTTGTGAAATCTTGTGACGAGGCAGGACGTAGAACAACGCGAGCTCCTCCAGAGGAGACTGTTCTGTGAACTTTAGATCCTCCACCTTTGGACAGAATTGCTTCTCTGTGAAAGCTGCAGGATGTGGAACTCATTACCATTAACTGTTCGAGAGAGTAGACCGTGCAACAGTTTAAACTTAACCTGAAGAAGTGGTTGAAAGACAGTCAGATTTGTGATAATTAGCAAAAACTGGTTAATCGGGGTATTGTTAAGAATGTAAGAAGGTACAATCTTTTCTTTTTTTTTTAAACTGTAGATATTTGTTATTGCAAGTGTAAATACTGTAAATATTGCATCTGAATGTTTGTTGAAGTGATCCTTTTGCTGGTGCTTTATCTGTATTTTATATTGTAATGGACTTAAGTAAGAATGCTCCTTGGCCACTTTATAAACCTGCTGTCACTTTGCCTCTGCCCAGGGACTACAGATAGCTTGTAGCTATCTCTGGTCTGTGCAACACATTTGTTGTGCAATGTCCCTGTCAAATAAATAAAAAATAAATAAATAAGGTTCTGGTCAAACTTTTAGCAGATTAGCAAACTGGGGTGTGTTTGCACCCTCTGCTGGCATTTTGCGTAACTACATGACATCTTAGCTTTAGTCCAGGGGTATTTTCTTGACATAATTATGTTTTGCTATGTTATGGTAGTTGCCATTTTCTTTTAAATCTATATGGCCCTTATAGTGTCCATACTAAATAAAGAATGAATGAATGACTGAACAAGCCCGAGTGAAGCATAAAAACAGGAACTTTAAAGTACGTCTGCAGATGTAGGAGTACATTTTCTTGATTTAGTCTTTTCTACTGCTTCATAAATAGGCACATATGCATTAACAATGAAGAGAGTCCAAACATGTATTTACAGTCAGCAATTCAAAACACTGTATGTGCTGCAGTCCGCTTCTCCTCTGCTCTGTATTAGCGGTTTTGTGGGGACGGTGTTTGGCCCGGTTGCCTGGGTGACGGGCCCCGTAGGCAAGCCTCGGGGCTAGTCTGTTAGCATTAGTAGTGTTTATGATGGCGCGCAATAGAGAAGAGGAGGGAGCAACAAGATACTGACTAGTGCGGACGCCAAATGCGCTTTTCATCAATCACCTCCAATCCCTCCATCTATTTTCAAGTCCTGGCTGGTTCTTCTTTGGGTTTCAGCAAATAGCAGCAGAATTATCTAATACTCTTTGACTACTACTATTAATATTAAAGCTGTGCTGCATCATCCAATAAATATAACAAAATACACTCATTTGCTTCGTTAGGGGTGTTTGTACGTGGTTTTGTAAGTACAAGTATATGTACTGCAAATTCTTTTTTTTTTTTACAAGATTTGTGTTCCCAATAAGCAAAAGTTAAGTACCTAGATGGAAGATTAGCCAACGGTGTTAATGGGGGGAAAAACGAGACGTAAACAAGGATGAAAACGCAACAACAACAAAAGCACAGAAAAAGCTACATAAAAGTTACGAAAATGCAACAAAACAGGTGACAAACAAAACACACAGAAAAAGCGACAAAAAAGTTACAAAAACATGACCAAAAAAAACGCGGTGAAAAAGCGTCAAAAAACAACTCAAGGAATAAGTTTTCGATTCATTTTGTAGGTCTTGGCTTTCAAATGAGGCGCTGCACTTTCATCATCTTTCATCTCCCCCTGGTGTCTCTGGCCAGAAAAAACACAATTGCAACTTGACTGCCACCGGGTCGAAGGTGCAATACACACTAATAGAATCACGAAGAAGAAGCTAACAGGCTAACGGGCAAAGCTAACTGCGGGCTAGCCCCACTTAAACAGTATTTACAGCCAAGTTTGAGTGAAAAAAATGATCTTTATTGTGTAACTGGATGTACAATATCCCTCTGTCCCTTTGTCTTTTCTGTCAGCGTAGTATTTACTCTCACGGACAATTAATGAGTGAAAAAAACTACGCAACATGCTACGACACCTGCAGTGGCGCTTATGGCCTCTAGGATGCACGAGTTACTTAGTACTGCTTTAAAGGTGCGCCATGCAACTTTTTATGTGAAAAAGGTTGATATTTTTGTGTATTTGGCGCCTTTACTTTCCATCACAGTGGTCTCTTGGACGATCCAGGATTTTAAACAATTTGATAGGTTTTCACTGCTCGTCTGAAAATCTACAAAACAATTGATCCTGGAGCGTTGTAGAGACCCCTGTGCTGGAAAGTAAGCATGCTGACCACTCATACCGCCGCTGGCTCACTACAAGGTCAAACATCACATATATAAACTCTTTTCTTCCCACATAAAAAGTTGCATAATGCACCTTTAATACATTTGTACATTCATTTATACTGACATTTTAGTAAGAATGTGCCTGAGCCACTTTTCACTATTTTTAGAGAATTGTTGGACCAGTCGTATCTGTACTTTTACTCAAGTCACGAAATCAAGCTTTTTGACCACGGCTGCTAAAGTTTTGTCTTGTGCAACACCCTGTGGATTCTCTGTCCGGTTCTCTGTGATTAGTTGCTCTCTTCGCCACACTTAAACGAAATGTGATATTTCTAGCAGCCTGTTGAACAGAAGTAAATCCACCTCCACATGTTTGGATTGGGCCTAGTTTTTAAGGATTACAATGGGGAGAAAAAAAGCAGTTCCAGACCTCACACAGCAACCGAATTAGCACTTTTTAAAGATTCCATCTAAACCAGAAATAGCAGAATAACCAGGACTTTTAAGACAGTGATTGGCACATTGATACAAAATGTTGGTGTACGTCAGATGCCCTGCCTCGTGTCGAAACAGTATACCAACTTGTGACCCTGTTCGGCTGCTTTGTTCACGCTAAAAGCTATTTGACAGATATCAGCACACAGCGCTGTTCACCACATTCTCATTTTGAAGCCCGAGCACGTCGCTCCCGTCCAAAAACACAGACCACACTGTTTACCCACCTACGCTCAAGTGTAGCCCGTTGCCGCGACAACGCAGCCGCCATAACTGTTCATATTGACAGAAGCCATCATTAATCTTCTCGGGCCTGCTCCACTGGCCCAGTAATAATAAGTGCAGTAGGCTCGTACCGCAGAGCTGGTGGGCTATCGCCAACAAGTGATACGGCAATAAAAGGATTGTCAGCTAGACTCCTGGAGGAAACTCTGACCAGCAGCGGACTGTATGAGAAAGTATGGTGTGTGGAAGTACAAGCACTGACATTTTCTACCATAGTGAGACTTTCTTTTGGTTTGGGTCCAACATAAGGAATAGAAGTTGATAAGATACAGTTGACTGATCTGTCCAGGGTTCAATACCTGGATTAAGGCCTTTTTGTGTGGAATTGGGACTGGATACAATTTCTTCTTTTTTTTTTCTTTTTTGTGTCTAGTCCAAAGTAGGATGAGCTTTCACACAGTGGCCCCAAATCAAGTATCCCATTCAGCAGACTTAAGCGTAGACGTCTGAATGTCCATTTAACATTTTGAATTCTACTGTTGCCAGAAATTCAAAACTTGCCCCTAATGACCAGCTGGACAAAGGCAAAGGCAGTGTTTTTGCTGTGGGCCATCAAAGAATGGATTTGGATGAGGACCTAATCTATTTAAATCTCATATTCGGGAGACGTCCCCACTCCCAGTCAAGTTACATCAGGTTTGAGGAGAGCTGAGCAGCTTTCACCAAACACATGTTTTTTGTTTGTTTTGTTTTTTTAAAGGAACAGGCCACTGTTTTTCCATACTGAGATACGTTCTTACCTGAGCTTAGACGAGTTGATACACACAGTGCCTTGCGAAAGTATTCGGCCCCCTTGAACCTTTCGACCTTTTGCCACATTTCAGGCATCAAACATAAAGATATAAAACTGTAATTTTTTGTGAAGAATCAACAACAAGTGGGACACAATCATGAAGTGGAACGAAATTTATTGGATATTTCAAACATTTTTAACAAATAAAAAACTGAAAAATTGGGCGTGCACAATTATTCAGCCCCCTTAAGTTAATACTTTGTAGCGCCACCTTTTACTGCGATTACTGTTGTAAGTCGCTTGGGGTATGTCTCTATCAGTTTTGCACATTGAGAGCACAGTGCTCCTTGGGATGTTTAAAGCTTGGGAAATCTTTTTGTATCCAAACCCGGCTTTAAACTTCTCCACAACAGTATCTCGGACCTGCCTGGTGTGTTCCTTGTTCTTCATGATGCTCTCTGCGCTTTAAACTGACCTCTGAGACTATCACAGAGCAGGTGCATTTATACGGAGACTTGCTTACACACAGGTGGATTCTGTTTATCATCATTAGTCATTTAGGTCAACATTGTATCATTCAGAGATCCTCACTGAACTTCTGGAGAGAGTTTGCTGCACTGAAAGTCAAGGGGCTGAATAATTTTGCACACCCAATTTTCCAGTTTTTTATTTGTTAAAAAAGTTTGAAATATCCAATAAATTTCGTTCCACTTCATGATTGTGTGCCACTTGTTGTTGATTCACAAAAAATTACAGTTTTATATCTTTATGTTTGATGCCTGAAATGTGGCAAAAGGTCGAAAAGTTCAAGGGGGCCGAATACTTCCGCAAGGCACTGTACCTGTCTGGTCTTTGTGCGTGCCTGTGGAAGAGCTTGGTCGCTTCTACGTTCACCTCGTTTGGAGCCATAGGAATATGCTGGGAGAGGCCAAATACTAACAACATCTTTGGTCTTTTTGCGTGACTGAGGACACGCAGTTCTTCCATACTGAGATATGTTCTTACCTGAGCTTAGACGAGTTGATACATACCTGTCTGGTCTTTGTGCGTGCCCGTGGAAGAGCATGGTCGCTTCCAACTTCACCCCCGTTTGGAGCCATAGGAATATGCTGGGAGAGGCCAAATGCCAACAACATCTTTGGTCTTTTTGCGTGACTGAGCACACACACAAAGACCAGACAGGTACGTATAAACCGTCTAAGCTCAGGTAAGAACATATCTCAGTATGGAAAAATGGTGGGCTGTTCCTTTAATAAAAATATCTGAAATTAAATAAATGCTTTAATTTATTTCTATTTATAGGGTGAAATGTTACGCAGTGTGGCTTTCTTAGTGAAAACAAAATGAGAAAACCCCAATTTTTCTTTACAAAAAATTAGGATATTTATTTTTTGTCAATGTTTTGTAACGTCTACGTTTGCATCTGTATAATGTCTCCCGTCTTTGGCCACGGCTGTCTCCGAGAAAGGAAATGACCATATTTGGATATTTGGACTACAGCGTCATCTCGGTTGCCACATGGATAATAAATTGTCAATATTTCTTAATATGCGTGTGGGAAACCGACCAGTGCAGCGTGACGTTGTACAGGGCATTAAAAAGCATTGAATTGCTCGGCTAATTTTTCCAAAACACATTCGGCTGCAGTATTTGGTTATAATTGCACACAACTATTTACCCTCAAAGTTTTCTGTTGTTTTCCTTTTGCTTTTGAATTTCGGAATGCCCCTCTCGTTAATTAATTTGACAGAATGTTTGCTAATGTTGAGAAAACAGATTTTTTTTTTGCGTTTGTGGCAATAAAAATATAGCAGTTAGGCATTAAAAAGCATTAAACTTAACTTGTTGCTGCTTTTATAAACCTAGTAGAAATCTCTTGCTAGTGGACAAAACGCATTGCAAAGGGTGAGTTTCAGCTTCTTTCACTCCGACATTGAAGCTAAGATGCGTGGAAAACCGATGTGTCTGTCCCACTGTTCTCCTTCGACCCTCGCAATGCATTGTGTTCTCTATCAGGGTAGAGCTAATGCTATAACTCTGCTTACAAATCACTTGTGCTAACCTCAACGCTTACCCAGCAACCCCAAACAAAGTGCTCGTCGCATATCACACATTCCCCTGGCCACATTCTCCGTTCTCTCGACCGCGGTGCCGTGTTTGTTTTGCTAGCGCGCTTGGCCTGCGCCATCGCAAGTATACAACAACATGGGGAAAGGCAACGTGATGGATTATTGATGCTGCGTTTTATGATGGACAATAATGTGCTATAGCAGGGTGGGGGAGCTGGAGTTTGGACAAATTGTGTAACCGACGCATTTCATCTGACCACAGTGGCTTCGGGCGAGGGGGCAGAATCAATTAAGACTTCCATCAGCTTCTCGGCGTCGAGTCAAATAGATTTTTACATGTTTGTGCAAGGCTAAAGACAACACCGCGTGATGAAGATTGACTCTTTTTGTCTTCTTCTTTTGTTTTGCGCCTTTTTTTCCTTTTTTTTCATACTGCTTCCAAATAGGCTTGGATATATGAGAGAGGAAAGTAATCCCCAAGTCAAACAGCAGTTGATATTAGATGTACTTAAGCCTATGGGGACCTCTAATCTCCCTGCATACGCGGTATGACTTCACAGGGTAGGAACTTCAGTCCAGCAGTCCTTACACACGAGGACAGTTTCCAAGACTATTCAGTATAGAGCCAATCTATTTCATACCAACTAAATGTACATTTGACCTAAACACGGTGGTGGCTTGTTTGTAAAAAGAAAAAAATCTTCATTCAGATTTTTAAAGATGTTTGTTTTTTGTAAATAGTGCAGAAGCATCACTTTTCTGTATCTGCAGAAATAGGAGGAACTTCTTTCTTCAGCTGTGTTCTGCCATGTCCACGCCCCCGACATTTCCCCAAGCATAACATCCTCCCTTTTCCTAACCTTAACCCCAACCATATTTAGAATGAATGTATTTATCAAAAAGAGCTACAGAAAAAGCCCCTCGAGGTGTGTCATCCGATGAGGGCATGGTTTATGTCACAAATGTGTGAATAAAGAATGAGCCATTGCATCCGGTCAATGGCACTGGGCAACACAATACCTGGGGCAGGGTCTGCAACCTGCGGCTCTTCAGCCTATTTGTAACAGCTCCCTTTGGCATTAAGGTGCTTCACTGACTGCTGGCTGTGAAAGAAACAAAAACCGCCAGAGGACGAAAGCAAACTGAAATGGACTTGTCACAAATGTTCATATTTTTTGTTTAGTTTTTAAAAGCTGCTAAGCTGCAGTAAATGTTTTATTTATACGAAAGTGAGCTGTTTTTATTTTAATTTTACACAAAGGTAGGAAGGACACAAATAGACCCACATAGTTCACTGTTTAATTTAGGCTGTTTCAAAGTCGGCCTACACATGCAGACTACACTTCTGTTTGTTGTACTTCATGGTTGTAACAGGTAAAATTTTACAAAAGATTGAACATTTTAGAAGTTTCTAAGCGGTGTTATATTTTGCGGCTCCAAACTAAATTTCTTGGGCAGAAGAGGGGCAAAATGGCTCTTTTGATAATGAAGGTTGCCGACTCCTGACCTCCTGAATATGCAATATGGACGCAAACATGGCTCGCTGTAGCAATCACAAATTACTCTGCAGTTGATAGGTGTCACATGACTAATCCCACATATGGCGGCCTCCACCAACAGGCGATAATCAAGTGTCTGAAGGGGACAATAATACTTAAAGTTAAGAAATATATTGTTAATTTATACAATTACGACACTTCACACAAAATAATAAATTATGTTTTTTGCATGTGTTCTTGAGTTGAATCCCCACTGTGTGTTGACAGACTCAATGGCTAAAGCTGGTTTGGAATAAACATAAAAAAGGACTCTTTCTCTGTCAAATGAAAATGGTGCTACTATAGGTTTCAATTAGCTCAAGCACATTTTCTACATACAAAAACCTTTGTGAGTCAATGGGAAGATTTCCCGATTTCTTCATATCCCTGCTACTGTTGTGACCATGCTTGTCTGGAAGTACTTCACCTCACTATTGGAAACGCACTGTGAATTGTCTTCCTGTATATCTTTAGACCAGATCACAGAGCCTAGCGAGCGGTGTTTTGACGTAGAATCATTCGGTAGCCTCTGTCTTCCTCCGGGCAGCCCCTCAGTTCAAAGGAAACCCACCGGAGTGAGGAGGAGGAGAGTTCAGGCCACTTCAGCTTCTGCCTTTTATCCCAGGAAACAGAAGATAGGGGAGGCTTTGAGGGCCGTGCCAAGCACATGGAGATCACAGGCCGACCAGCGCAGGGGCTGAATATAAAGGCCGGATCTACCATGGAGAGATGACCCCAATATCATACTACCATGGACTATAAATGTGTTGTATTCTAATTTACAAAGCATGTCTTTGAAAGTTTTGTTCCTGCGGGGAAAATACTCCATTAGTTCTCAACTGGGATGCTGTCCGGACCCACCATAACCCTAGGATTCCAAGCCGCGACCCAAATACAATTGAATGTCTTACATATCAGGTAAAAAAATGTATTTCCCCTACAAATTAATGTTGAATAGACATTACTGTAAATGAACCTAGAAAGCTCAACTTATAACCAAAACAACAGTCCTTTTTTTACAGATTCGTGATGTTTCTACACTTTAGATCAATTATTGAAAGAAATGTAAAGAAATGTGGCTAGCTACCCACTGAAAATTGCTCTGCGACCCACCAGTTGAGAACCACTTCGTAAAATCAACTTGCCTCACATTTGACATGTTGTGACAGAGCTACAGTAACTAACCAAGTTACCCAATGAGCTCCTCCTCTCCTCTTGCTCTCTCCTGCTGTGCCAAGAGGCTGCTGGTGATTGCACAGGCACAGCTCTACAAAACTGTGCAATTTCTCCATTTAAAACTGTCTTGTCAAAATAAGACACCATTGTCATAATTTGCTGCCTACATGTAAGTCTAAGTTTACAAAGTCTGTGATAGGCTTCGCGTTCGTTTAGGCCAGGGGTGTCCAAAGTGCGGCCCTCTGATTAATTTTTGGTGGCCCTCAGGCTTCTTATTGACTTAATAATAATAATAATAATGCCTTACACTTGTATTGCGCTTACAAGCCTGTATTACAAGTTTCTCAAAGCGCTACACTGTCGTCATTATTCATTCACTCCATACTTGGTGGTAAGCTACTGTTGTAGCCACAGCTGCCTGGGGTAGACTGACGGAAGCGAGGCAACCAGTCTGCGCCATCGCCCCTCCGACCACCACCTACCACCACTCGCTCACTACATTCGCTAGGCTTCCTGGTGTTACCAACGGTCTCCCATCCAAGTACTACCAGGCCCTTCCCTGCTTAGCTTCCAAGATCTGACAGGATTGGCAGAGCAAGGCGGTATGGTCATTGACGTTGTAGAAGATGGAACTTTTACAATTTCATAATCTGCACAATTATAACCTTAAAGGAACAGGCCACCGTTTTCCATACTGAGATATGTTCTTGCCTGAGCTTAGATGAGTTGATGCCTTGTCTTGTTCAGTCACGCAAAACGACCAAAGATGCTGTTAGCATTTAGCCTCTCCCAGCATATTCGTATGGCTCCAAACAGGGGTGAAGTTAGAAGCGACCAAGGTCTTCCATGGACACGCACAAAGACCAGACAAGTGCGTATCAACTTGTCTAAGCTCAAGTAAGAACATATCTCAGTATGGAAAAACGGTGGCCTGTTCCTTTAAAAAATAGCATTTTATTCTAAGAATAAGCTGGCACTATTGTTCCATGCCGAATTTAAGGTGTGGGAAACAGGAAAACCTCTTCTAAATCCATCCAGTTGAAATTTCACCCACATTGCCACCGATCTGTGGCCCTCCTCACTATAGAGGCTTCAATCTGCGGCCCTCAATGAAAAAAGTTTGGATATCCCTGGTTCAGGCACACATGATTAAGTTTCTTGTCGACGGGTGAATTGTCCAAGGAGCATGAGCAGTAACTCCGGCAGTTAATCTCAACAGAGCAGCAGACACAGCTGCGCAACTTCCAGGTTTGCGATAGCTTTCATCTTCTACACCAACAAGATTGGGAACAGCAACCCACTGCATCAATGTGCATGGGGGTTTGACAAGTGTGCATATCAGAGGGATCTTGTGTGGCCTCTCAGAGCACCCATGCCGAGGTACAGATTTGACCCACAGGCCTGTGAGGTTGCCTTGCAGAGAGCATGCACCAACACATAAATCATAAACAGAGGCGTGCCGCTGAATCCTTGAGCAAACAACATAAGGGACTTTTTCCACGTCTCTGATTCCCTTGGATGCTCACGTCTTTTGAATTACCGACATTAGCCGAGCCCCTTGAAACCGATAACGTGTTTATCGCTGGAAAATATGAAGCGAATTAGACGGCCATACATTTCTCATTTTCTTAAAACAAACACGATAAATGGCGCTGTCATTGTTGCTGCCTGTAATTTTCCCTTTGTGTGCGCTTGTGGTTTTGGCTGGGCCCGGTCTTTCCTAAATCCGCTGGAGTGAAGATTCTGATCCCGGCTCATTGTTACACAGAGCAGAGCATCGCTAGTAAAGGCTTTAATGGCGACCAAATGGCCCAGTGAATTAATGCACTGTCCTTTGGTGAGTCAGTGTTAAGGAAAAAACTGTACTCTTGTACTTCTACGTTCTCTCAATGGATTGGACACTGTTCCTGAATCCCGACACGTAACTCCCTAAACGCTGTACACTATCTTAATCATTTTTCGCCCAAATTCCGCAATAACTTAGACTTTATTGTCAAAACCTGCACACAAGGAACTGACACTGCACAGCAAAACACCAAGCACTCTTTGATCAGAGTCTTTCAACATAAAACTGCAACTTTAAAGTTTTAGCGTTATGTCTGCTATGCGTATGAGCAAATATGTGCCCAGTCTTCTGTCAAAAAGGATGCGCAAGTTATCAATTATGTTCAAGTTTTGACAAACTCAGATCTTCACATCTTTCTATCAGCTCCATTTTCCAAAGATTTTGTGGGGATTGACGGAAATCAATCCAAAATTCAGTGTCAGCTTGTTTGTATTAAGATTTGTTCAGCATTGCAATTCATTTAAAAGGCACTATACCTCATTTTTTTAACGCTTTTTAGAAATACTGTAGGTATTGTTACCGTCACGCCTGTCGTTCGGAGTCAGTGTATGCCTAAAAAGGTTAATCCCTTTGTGTCACATTTTGACTATTGGGTTGATCATACACAACACCAACAAATCATAACTTAATGCAAACTTCAAGCATTTTTTTTCTTTTTTCACCACAAATGACTGCTTTTACGACTTGCCACAGTAAGCAGCCTGGACTGTAGCTTTAGTTTGACGTGCTTTTTTAGTACAAAATAAAGGGAATGCCCAGACTTACAGGTTAACGGAGAAGATTGTTTAATGTGGTTTAAGTTCCATAAGATTCAAGTTCCAAAACAGACAATGAGTTCCACAATTCCACAGTTCCACAGTCAAAAAAAACTGTTGGGCCTAAACCCAGGCCAGCTTCCACACCACTACTCAAGGGTTCCCCCAAAAGGAATTACATGGCTACCTGGCCCCACCCAAACACACAAGAAATATGTGAAGAGTTTTCGGGCTTACAAAACAAAATATTAACTTAGGAATTTGTAGCTATTTTAAGGAGAACTAAAAGCCCTTTACAATCCCTCTATGGAGAAAAAACATGTCTGGTATTGGGCCTTTAAGAGATCGTAAACGGTGTATCTTTTAGCATTAGCAACTAGGGGTGGGCAATATTGACAAAAATGAATATCTCGATATTTTTTTTCAATATCTCATATCGATATTCAGACGATATTTTTGCAATCCTTCACAGAAATGTGTGAAAACTGGCAAAGAAGGTTCAGTTGGTCTTTTGACTTGCTGTATCTGACCTATTATTGTATAGAATTACTAGTACATGAAGATATGAGACAATATTGATTTAAACATAGGGCAGCGCGATATGAACAAAAATGTATATCACGGTATGAAAAAGAAATATCACAATAACGATGTATTTGGCGATATAATTTACACCTGACAAAATACTTCAAAATCAAAGCCTTTAGACAATAGGGCAAATTCATTTAAAGCTATTTTATTCTATTTATTCATCTAAATCTCTACTTTAATCTGGAAGAACCATACTGTCAATGGGAAGAACACAGAAGATAAGATAAAATAATATTGCTACAATATTTGCTACTTCATCTCCATCACAGTGAAATGCTCCTGTAAGTTCACCTGCCTCTGGCCAGTTTACTTGTGTTTTATTGTCAGGAGACTGGGGATAGATCTGTGAGTATTATTAATGCGTTTGGGACATGTGTTCGCCAGCAACAAGAGTCAAATTAATTGTAGTTTTCATAGTTTTCAAAGGATCCTCCCGTTGCAGGCGGGGGGCCGGGGCAGACGCACAGATACACACAGGAGGGAAAGAGACAGAGAGGGAGACGAGTTTGTCCTGGAACTTATGTGATCTGAAGAAAACAGGTGAGGAGGATATATTTTTAAACCGCGTTTGCATTGTGGTTTTCTCAATGGCCGCTAGCTGCTCTGCTTTATGACCGCAACACTGGAGGCCGCCATTGCTCCGCCATTGCTGTAGTACCTCCATATCATCGCTAGGCCCCCATTGAAAAGCATTGGACTTTAGACACGTTAAAAACAACTTTAACGCCTGGTTTCAATTTTTTTAACACTTTCTATGGCTACATATTCCTCCTGAGATAACGCTGGGTTAGTCACAAAAAAAGAAACCAGGCTGGTTTTCGAAAGATTTTTTTTTAAATCTCCTACTTAACGGAGGTTGGCATGTTAGCATTGGAGCTGTGCGAGCTACACGTCACGCAAGGGCCGAGTCTACAGTGAAGATCCCGCCCTTATGCCCTTATTAGGAACATGCTTCGTCAGAGCTGGGGAGGAGGAGTCTGTAAATCCGCCATGATTTCCCCTTCGAACGTGGTCATTATGGTAAACGGGGAGGAGTGAGGAGGAGATGTCTATTCTTTTTAACGGTCTATGGGTTTTCTTCACCGTGTTGTTAGCGCCAGGCTAAAAGTTAGGAAAGTTAGCTAGCTAGCAAGGCAGCAACTTGTCCTGAGCCATTTCCTCGCAAATATGAGCGACTCAAGTGACAAACTTAATTCATATCATTAGATTCTTAATCTCTGTAATCGCTCCACGCTGCCATGTTGTTGTTTCGACTGTGTTACGCAGCGGAGGGGCGGCTGGCTCACACTGCGCTACGGTAACCCACAAGGACAAAAAAAAAAAAAACATGTTTGGGGTCGGATTATACAAATTATGAAATATTCGATATCCCAATTTTGCATATCGTCCAGACAACAATTTCGATATATCATCTAAACGATATATCTCCCACCTCTATTAGCAACCATTTTCACAGCTAAATAAAATTTCATAAACTCATTATAGAACTGAATTACGTTTTGTGCAGTGCTTCCATTACACGTATGGAAGTTGTCAGACAATAACATGGTATTTTGCAGGGTTTTTTTTAAGGCTATGGTCAGTGCTTTATTAGATTTGTAAGCTAATCCTTGTATGCTAATCAGCCGTTAGCATTGTAGCCACTTCGTCATATTGCCATTGTGTTTAAGGCTGTCGTTACATTTTCACAGATATGAGTGAGAAAGCCAAAGGGAAAAGGAATCGGCTGCTCAACTATTGCAATAGTTGAGCAGCCGATTCCTTTTCCCTTTGGAGTTTGTTAGCGGTTGATTGTAATCGGTGGCTAACGCTAACTCCCATACATCAGCAAACCAAACTTTCTACGACCCGTCTCTGGCTAAAACGGAATCAAAGAGGGCAGTCGGGTTGTTGCAGCTCTTTTGTTGGTCCCGCGGGGATTGGGAGTCCGCTGTAAACACACTCTGTCATGCGGCCATGTGTTGGTTGTTTGTTGTCATAGCGAGCCAGGCTAGCTCCATTCTCGCTGATGACACATAATGAAAGCCATCCATCCCAATTAGGAGGTGTTGAAGTCGGCTGCGAGTGTGTCCCAAAAGGCTGGGTGGTACGCCGACGTCTTCGCGGAGGGGGAAACGTATATTTATTGTGAATGCGTTTTAAATTAAAACAGTGTATAGTGGTTGAAAAAATGTTTGCCCTCAATTGTTGTCAATTGCTGATGATGGGGATTGTTGGAGCCTAGTAAACTATACTCTAGACTTACCCGTTTATTTAAGTCTTCTCATAAGCAGATGTCAAACTAAACCAGGAGCGTGCTGGGACATAATTTCATCCTGAGTTTTAAGTTTTCAACAGGCCCAGCAATGAACTAATCAGCACAACAAATTGTTAGCACAAGAGGTAGTTGGTGGTTTAGCTCACATGGAGAACCACTCATAAAAAACTATGAAATGAACAACTCCAGTTCACAGCAGCATGTGGGAATAGTCACAATTCTTCCTTCACCAGTCTTGGTGAAGGAAGAATCCCTGAGCCCGTCTGTGGCTGAACTCTCTTCCCTGGGCTTATTTGCCTGCACATATGCTTTATTGAAATGTTGTTTTGCACTGCTGCCCTGGGCACAAGCCGTGCACCCTCAGCTGGTGTTATACACTGCTTGACCAAAGATAAAAAGGTCACACGCTCTGATATTTGGTTGTAGTACCTTTAGCTTTGATTACAGAACAAATTAATAATAATAATCCAGTGTTGCATTCATATTTTTTTGATCTTGTATCGATGATGGGAGAGTGTGACCACTGCGCAAAGCCTTCTTCCAGCACATCCCGAAGATTTTCAGTGGGGTTAAGATCTGGACCCTGTGGTGGCCAATCCATCTCCTGCTCCCTGAACCACTCTTTCACAACGTGAGCCTGATGAACCCCGGCATTGTGATCTTGGAATATGCCCGTGCCATCAAGGAAGAAGAAATCCATTGATGGGATAATCCGGTCATTCAGGATGTTCAGGTTGTCAGCTGATCTCACTCTTGAGCACAGTGTGTTGCTTAAAACCTAGCTGTATTCCCACGGAAAGTTTTTTTTAAATATGCCATACCAAAAATACCATGACCAAGTGTCTAAAGTAGTAGTAATGAAGTTATCTACTGTGAGATCAATAAAGTCCTATCTTAAAATCTTGAATAAAGCATGATATTACAACATTAAAGGCCATTTCTTGCTAAAAGCAGAGTATACACATACACAAGGCCTCGCAAATAA
This sequence comes from Neogobius melanostomus, assembly GCA_007210695.1. NCBI lineage: Eukaryota > Metazoa > Chordata > Actinopteri > Gobiiformes > Gobiidae > Neogobius > Neogobius melanostomus. The sequence continues at coordinate 4,018,037 of VHKM01000156.1, forward strand.
ATAATTTATAAAAAAAAAGCACAAAGGGGATAGGAGAAAGGAGATAACGCAGAAGTGTCAGCGTGAGTAAATAAGTGGGCAGAAAAATGAAAAGCAGTAGTGACCCAATGTATATAAAGTGCATAAATACTATATTTTTCATTTGCATAACTCAAAGCTGACTGTGGAGACGTGTCAGGCCCAGATTATGTGCGTGTATTGGAAAAAGAAAAGAGAGAGAACCGATCAACAAACTTATGTTTTCTAAGATGACACTCTGCATGGGCCGGTTTAAATAATAAAACTCTGGGCCGAAATGATGTCCTAGCACGCCACCGGTCATGCGTACGGCTACTGATAAGCTGACCTGCAGAACTGGCCAAATAATGACGGATCAAACGCAGAGTGAGAAAAATACAAATACAGAATAACTTAAAGCTCAAAGACTTTTTCTTGTGCTAGTAAAGTCGTTGTTTGTTTGTTTGTTTGTCGGACCCCATAAAAGCTGACAGTAAAAGCAGTACTTGGTGGGGGGGGAAGAAACGCCACTGCTGGGTGATGTCTGCATCTCATTTGTAAAGCACACTTTTATCGATTGCGAACCGTGAAGCAGCAACTAAAACAAAAACAAAACAAAACATTGTAAAATGACCGCATCAAAGGCGGCGCGCTCCTCCTGGGGCGGATGGGGAGCTTTTCGCAAAACGATCTTCCGGCTAACACCACACTGTTCTGTTCTACAAATAAACCAAAATGTGAGACTTTTCGTTCACAGCTGCCACGGGGCAACCTCAATCTCCCACCCTCCGCTATCGGAACCATCTCTCCACCTTCTCCTCAACCCAATCTTCAAACTCCACACGTGTGCGCACTCCCCGATCCGAAAATGTGGTCGGTTTGTTGCTTCTTTTTTGTTGTTGTTGTTGTTGTTGTTGTTGTTGGGTAGATTAGGAACGAGAGTGTGCGGTTGCAGTCGAGGGGGTTAAGATCCCGGGGAGACTGAATGCGGAGCAGCTGCAGGGGACTGGGCGCAGGCCAGGGAACATTCCGGACGGAGGAAGAGAGAGAGAGGATGATACCGGCACAGGAAAAGAGAGGGAGGGGGGGGGGGGGAGAGTAAGAGGGAGAACGACTGAAATGAGGGGAGACAGAGTAAATGCACACAAATGTAGGGTTTATGCAAGGAGCAGCAAGTTACATGTTTTGGAATTATATGCCTGAACGTATGGGTGTAATTATTTGTCAATAAATTGAGATTTTAAATGGAAAAGAAAATCCACTTTTGAGATGAATATGGCGGATGCATACAGTAGACCCTGTCATGTTGCTGTCCTATATAGAGCACCTTCAACACAAAATGGAAGGAGTTTTTTGTTTGAAACCTTACGGTATGTTATGGAGTTGTGTTTGCCGTTGCTGTGACTTCAGAAGCTACGGAAAGCATTTGGTTTTGGCGGCAACAACGGCACCGAATTTTTTTTTTTTTTTTTTTTAAATGGACAAATGAACTGCTATCTTTCTGCACATCCGGAGAGATGCGGAACACTATTTAATGAGGTAGACCAAGTGACTTTGAACTGGCTTCCAAGTTTTAACATTTCCATGCGACTTGACGTGATACTTTATTCATTTTTTCTGTGGCATAACCTTGTTTTTGTTTTGTTTATTTTTTCTCCCGTGAGACGGTGTGGGATGCGAGTGGGGTTTTCCTTTCCTTTTGTTCATGTTTTTGTTTCGTATTACATCATAAACATGTGATAAATAAAAATACGTGATTAAGCCCAGTAAGACCATTCTCATAGTAAGCACGGGAGTTCATGGTCATTTTTGACAGCTTTTTCATTTGTAACAAGCTTCAATTTTCATAGGTTATGTATAGATTAGCCTTTTTTCTTTCTTTCCCAGCAACCCTCATGGCTGGCACTCTTGCTCACAGTAAGAAGGTCCCAGGTTCGGTTCCTTCTTCCAATGTGTCAACCTGCACAAGTAACCCAAGCTGCATTGTGATTTATCTTTAGCTTGCTGTACCAATAAAAACAAACAAATAATTTAGTATGTTATGTCACTGCTCCTGGGCATGTTGAAAATGTATAGTGTGTGTTCATTGTTGATTTTTAAACATTCTGTTTTTAATTGCTATGACACAATGTATGTAAAATATGACTTGGCCGATGCTGAGCTAGTTTTCCTTCAAGAGACAAAAACAAAAAAGAGACTTCTACTGGAGGTGAAATGTCCCTTTCAGACAAATGTGGCCTAAAATAGAGCAAACTTGAAGAAAGTGAATTTTGTGTGGTGGAGCACTGCCGCCATCATGTGGTCTAAGGCATGAAGTACATTCAGAACAGTAACAAGTGGTTGTGCATCAGTCAGGTGGACCCACTATCAATCTGTCAAAGTGTATTTCTATAGCACTTTACAACACATTGGCAGACCAAAGTCACAGTACATTAAAACACTATGGGATATGGTGTGTGTGTGTGTGTGTGTGTGTGTGTGTGTGTGTGTGTGTGTGTGTGTGTGTGTGCATGCGTAATGAAAATATTATTTGTTGTATTATTTGTTGTTACCTTGCCTTATGTTCCCTTGTTTATGATTTGTTATTGTGCATTATGTTCCTTGCTTTCATTGTTAATGTAAATATTGGTTTTAATTTTGGGGCGGGCGCTTATAAGCTTTTTGCTTCGGCCCACTCCCTTTGAGAGGTTTTATTTATTTATTTATTTATTTGATAGGGACAGAACAAGAAGCATTGTTACAAAATAACCGATGCCATGGTCATAGGCCTTATAGCGAACAGCTAATTCGCAGACCTGGTCCCTAAGACACAAAAACACAATACACCTACACAAATTATTACAATCAATACAAAACAAAACATAAAAGACAATAAAATATTATACACTTCTGTTGAGCAGACTTACTGTTCAAATAAATAAATTAATTAAATAAATAAATGAATATTGTATTATGCCACAAATGATTGAAAAGTTTAGTTTTTTATTAATGCAGTTTATTAATAATAATAATAATATTGCACCGGTTCTAGTATGTAGCGCTTTTCTGGACACTCAAAGACGCTTTACATTGCACTGTTCATTCACTCCATAGGTGGTGGTAAGCTACAGCTGGCCTGGGGTAGACTGACGGATGCGATGCAACCAGTCTGCGCCATCAGCTGTATATTGTTATCCGTAACCCATCCTGAGATAAAGCAGTGATAGGCTTCCGTGCTCTTAAAAGCCTTGAGGGCTTCACCGGTGTATGGAGAGGGATTATGGACCAAATAGATGCCCGCAAAAGTTAGATGCAGTAAACTGTCACTGGTTTTAAGTGGCGTTATAAAAATCTCCAGACAGTTGATAAGTATCAAATCCCAAGGTTTCGACCTTCTTTGTGTATCTGTTCAGCTCGTCTGCTGTCAAGTGTGCAATTTTTGATGTAGCATCTTGAGTCCAGTAGATACACTGTTGCACTAGCCAGCGGTGTTCAAAATGGCGGATAGAACTACAGAAGTCACGTGACTGAAACGCATGTATAGGCTGTAAGGTGGGGGTTAAGAGGTTAATATTTTGACATACAATATTGTGTTATATGCCTTTCTATGTGGCACAGAAATGTGAACAATAGATAGAGCCGGGCTTAAAACTATTGGTGTCAAATAGTGTTGTCTACAGCTCATTGCTTGGGCATACAAGTTACTGATACCAATGATGCCATGTACAAGAAGGCCCAGCAGAGACTTTACCTGCTCTGTATTGAACATACAGAGTTGGAAAGACTAACACAGCTTTGCTCAAAATCCACATCTCACCAAGTCACAACTCAACAACAAATCAAAGCTCACCACTATTTTGAGGAAGTTCTACAGAAGAACAACAGAAGGCATTAACACCAGCTCCATCTTTGTGAGGCATGTGCAGAACAGGAAGGCTCTCCAGCGTGTGCTTACAAACTTTACCGTGCATCAGTGGAGCGGCCTCCTTCTACTGGACATCCGCATACCGGCTGCATGAGGAGGTTAACATCCTCTGCACATGCAGTCTCCACAGATCCCACTGGGAGGCGCTACAGGAGCATCACATCAAGAACCACAAGTCTGACTAATATTCACGTTCAAAAAAATGTCTTTAAAGTACACATTGACAGTAGTGAAGTGCGCTTTCCTCGGTCACTGAACGGTGCAGTATGTCAAGAGAAGCGAGTAAGCGGGAGGTTCATGGCGACTTTTGTCATTTCAAACTTATGTTTTTTTAGTTTACTGATAATATACATCTTGAATCTTGAACTAAAGGATTGCTTACATTTATGCACCAAAACATTATCACATAAACATCACAGAAATAAAGATTTATTGAGGGAAAATACCATGTGCAGCTTCAGTGGACACAAAATGCTCAAATATGCAAATAACCCCCAAAATTATTAATTTTCTAGTATCTAAAATACATTTTCAAAAGTAGATAATGTCCAATCGCTGCGCACATGCTAAGGCTGGTTGACGTCTCTCTTGTGATTAAAATGTTAGGTGGCTTTCATGCACATGTAATTAAAGATGACATGGTGATTTGACAAATGGGAAATCAACCTATTTAGCCTTTCATGCTAATCAGCTACAAGACATAAAGAGGAGTCTAAATGAAGGGGCTGTCCGGCAGAGATTGGCTTAGTTACGCAGGTGGTGTGACAGCTTCTGTGTTTGCAAATGAGTTGCTCATAAGGGATAACTAATTCACAGTGGCAGCAAACTTTTTTTAAATCTTATCTCTTGAGAATTGTCAGCAGATACAGATTTGGGTCATAATTTGCATAACTGTTATTTTACAGAATCCAAGGCCCTAAGTCAAAGCCTTGTGGATCTCTCTGCACTCACTCTGCACTCACTCATGCTTTCAAATGATAAAATGTAAAGTGCTGGGGTAACCAAAAAAATGTTCAATCTCCCAATGAAACTGCGGCAACTACTGTACTCTTCTACCTGGGCCACTAATTGGAAAGAGTGAGCGCACAAATGTATGTCAAGCCAAGATGAAATTTTCCCATTTTGCAAATGTGTGCTTTTACAGACCTTGTTTATCATGCTTCTGGGTGGAAATGCTTTCAGATGATTATGGATAATGACAACCGACTGCCAGCGTGGTCCGGCTTGCTGCAAGTGCTCTCTTCTTTTCTAACACACACATTTCTTACAGGTTACAATCAACTACATGGGTCCACATGCAAGATGCAAACAAAAGCTCTTAATGGACGTCAGGAGTCATGGGCAATCAAGTACGTGTTGTGGTTGCCATGTCATTTTTGTGGTCTGGCGGTACATATCAGCAGGCCTCTTTTATTAAAGGAAACAGGGAGCAGAGAACACATTTCGCGTAAGGCATACTGACAACTGCAAGTAGACAGATTCTGTTCCCTCCATGTCAACAATGGAATGAGTTACACATGTCAAACTTGGCACATAGTCTGGTCAAACAGTCACAATCGCATACTTTAGCTTGTAGTACCTGATTGGTCGGGGCACCTTTGATGGTTGTCGCCGGCCCCCTTGACCCCTCTCAACAATAGAATGGGTTACACATATCAATCTTGGCACACAGTCTGATCACACAGTCACAATTGCATCATTTTGCCTGTAGTACCAGATCACCAGGCCCCAGACAGACCCCCAATCTCAATGCTGGAATGGGTTACACAGTCGTTCTCAACAATAGAATAGGTTACACAAGCGTTTAACTTGGCACACGGACTGATCACAGTCACAATCGCATCATTTTGCTCAGGTGCCCCTGATGGTTAGTGCAAGCCCCCCAATTGACCCCCATCTCAACAAGGGAATGGGTTACACAAACAACTTTTCACACAGTCACATCATTTTGCTTGTAGTGCCAGATTGTTTGGAGGTGCCTGTGCTTGCTATTGCCGCCCCCCCCCCCAACCGACCTCCATCTCAACAATGGAATGGGTTACACATATCAAACTTTGCACACAATCTGATCACACGTTCACAAACGCATCATATTACTGCCGTGCCAGCATGCTGGGGCGGGTTACTGATGGCCAGATTCAGCCCCAATCCCACCCCTCCATGTCAACAATGGAATGAGAATAAAGAATAATAAGTTGAGTCTCTCATTACTCACCAAGTAGGCAAATTCTCCAACAAAGTCAAGTTGTCCACCTTTTACAACACAGGAAACCGGAGGCCTAGAAGGAAGCCATAGAGGTAGTAAGAAATTACAAAACGTTTCTTGAAAATGAAAATTCTTGGAAAAGGAAGGACGCAGGTGAATTGCTGTGACAGCCATTTCAAACTCGGAACATTTGTGCTTTACAGATTTGAATGCAGCATTATGTACCGTTTTTACAAAACGCGCATGGAGTTTATGCAGCTCTGTAATTTGTGTTTGCCGCCAATCTGGTGAATTGCTACTCTTTTGTGTGTCAACAACATAATGTGCCGTGTTCTGACTGAGTCATAATTTGACAGCGGGCAGCTGTAAGAACAACATGCAAAGCACTCCAGATGGATTCAGATCGACAATGTGCAATCAGACGCGTGCAGACCCCTGGGAACATACAGCGACACGAGAGACCTCTCATTTTTCACAAAACAGCTTCTCTTATTCAACTGCTGTTTTGTTGAAGATTGGAAACAAATGAACCATTGAGTTATCCTGTAATTGTTGTTAAAATTTAAAAAAGAAAGAAATACTTGATCAATTTAAACTCACAACAGCCACTAGAGGGCAGTGTTTATCATAGTCTTCTGTATGAGAAATATATTTTATTTTTTAGCAGAAGATTAGAAGAATAAGATAAATATTACTACTGAAGAAAGTGAAAACATTGTAAAAAGTGAGTAAATGTATACATTTACTCACTTTTGTTCGAATATACTCAATATGTGGCTTCCAGCTGAATTTTGTATCCAACATAACTCCCAGAAATGTAATCTTGGTAACTCTTTCAATCCTTAAATTTTCAATAGTGATGTTAACATTCTCCTCAATTTTCCTTGTCCCAAAAATCATACATTTGTTTTTTTCCCCAATTTAATAATAATTTGTTTTGGTCGAACCATTTTTTTAAATTTGCCATTTCAGTGCTTACACAAGATAATAATGTATCGAGGTCACTTACTGATTTATAAACGGTTGTGTCATTTGCAAACAATAGAAAGCCCATTCTCTTTGTTACTTCTTAGATGTCATTTATAAATAAAATAAAAAGTTTGGGGCCGATTATGGAACCCTGTGGGACTCCACATACCACAGTTTCATGTTTTGAGTTTAGTTGATCGAATTGAACATACTGTTGTCTGTTTAGCAGGTAGCTTTCCAGCCATTTAAACACATGTCCTCTTATGCCATAATCCTGCAACTTAGACAACAGAAGTTCATGGTTCACTGAGTCTAATGCTTTCTTTAAATCCAGAAAGACGCTCACCATGTACTGTGAGTGGTCAATAGCAGCGAGGACGTCTTCAGTCAAATGTATCAGTGCAGCAGAGGTGGATCTGTTGGAGCTAAACCCATATTGATAATCAAATAATATTTTTTTTCTTCTAGAAAGGAATCTAATTTGATTGTGAACCATTTCTCAATAATTTTTGAAAACTGTGAAAGTATGGATATGGGTCTATAATTATTAAACATGTGCTTGTCCCCATTTTTAAATATTGGTATTACCTTTGCTGTTTTCATTTTTTTGAGGAAAGACACCAGAGATAAAGGAGAGATTGAAAATGTAGGAAAGTGGTTTAAGAATACAATCAACTGTATTTTTTTACAATAAATATATCTATTCCATCACAGTCTATTGAGGTTTTGGTTTGAGTTTCTACAATGTCTAGAATGTCATATTCTGTTATTTCACTAAGAAACAATGATTGAAGAGTTTTACTTCCACCTGCTGCTGCCACGTTACATCTTGTTTCCTTGTGGTTTGGGTTTACAATATTTGGCCCCACATTGACAAAGAAGGCGTTGAACTCGTCTGCTACTTTCTGCTGCGCCATGACAGCTGTTTTGAGTTTGGATTCTCCTCTGTGCTTCCCAGTGCTTCCTCGCCTCCTCATCATCAGGCTTTCTGATTGGCTACACATCACACTCAAGAGGCTGTGTGCTTGTTTGTCCTCGAGGCACACCACACACAATGACACGTTGATATCCCCAGTTTAAGATGGGACAAGTCCCAACGTCCTTCCGAGCAGACCAAAGCAGTCTTAACACACCACACACGACAGGAATATCTGATAAGATTATCTTTAGAGCCATTACGATAATCGGAACGTCCTTAAGATTGTTGGAAGGGGAGAATCAGGGCTAGAATAGGCCTAATTATCCTGCCGTGTGAACCGGGCTTTACTGAAACAGTGCCATGCCATTGGTCCAATAGCCCATTAAGTCCAACGTCTCATTATTCCGAAAATATACCATTGAGCAGAGGTGCTATTAGTCCGACATCTCTAACCCAGTTGTGTTTGTTTGTTTGTGTACTTTATTGTCCCCGTAGGGTAATTTGTCACATGGCTGGAGGATTCACCTATTATACATGTTTTAAGCGGCGGGGGAAACCGGAGTACCCAGAGGAAACCTACGCAGACGCGGGGAGAACATGCAAACTCCACACAGAAAGGCCCCGTCCTGCTGGGAATCGAACCCAAGACCTTTTAGCTGTGAAGCAAAAGCGCTATATAGAGCCATATACAGTACAAACCATTGGCCCTAACCAACAGAAGACTTTATATTTCTTTAAATGTCAGACATGGGGAGTTATGCATTTAGTATTGGGACATGGACTTATGCTTGAATACTGTTTAATGCCATTTAGTGTCTAGACTCTACATGACCGTTTGTATTCTTTTTTTAACTTGCGAAACTGTTCTAATTGAAACACAAACTTTTCTCATTAAAACAGATTCTATTCCTAGAAAAAACAGGAACTTTCTATATTCACATAAATGCAAGGCGGATTGCAACGGAGTTTGTTTAAATTAGTTTCTTAAACACACTGGCTCTGCTGCCCACTTTGTGAGCGGCTGTAATGTCAGTGGAGCAGATAACAGTGTTCATCCTGCCATGGGGAGTGTCGAGCCAGAGCCGAAAATAGAAGGCAGAGTAACCCAGCCAATAATGAGGTGTCTGAAAGCGGAGAATACTTAACCAACCAAAAGTGACCAGAGAACAGCCCCGGACAGACTCTCCTCCGCTCCGAGTTGTGACCATTTGGAAGAAGAAGAAAGAAAAAAAACAGACTATTTTTGGACGCACAGAACAAGAGCGTGAATGAGCAACAAAAGCGGCACAAAGGCAGACTTATTTGGCAGCGCCGCTGTCTGTGCCGGTGTGCGTAACGCGTTCAGCTCTTTCATGGATATTTGTAACCATTATTTCCCACCACTATCCCGTCTCTGTCTGCTAGTGTTTCATTACGCACCAGGAAATGAGACGGTAAAACGGCAGGTCAATACGAGTCAGCACGGGCGATGGATGAATGTGGCAGTGTCCAGTAACTCTATAGTCTAATAGCTAATGTGAAAAGCATAATGACTTTTGGATATCATGGTTACGACTCCATTCCACTATGTCTATTGTTTGCTGCGATGCTTTACGCAACACAAACAACATCGGAGGGGGGAAATAACGGTTGATTTTCCCTTATGCAGCCAGGAATTGCGCACTGCTTCGAGGAATAATGGTTGAGTACCACTGGGTTTGGCTAAAATAAACCCCTGGCCCTGAATGCTACAGTATGCAAATGGTGTGAGGCAATGTGTGGATTAATTGACTCTCTTATACATGAATGCAATGGGCTCGATTCATGTACTTGTGACATTTGAGTGAATTTTCCGGAGGCCGCTGTTCTTCCTCTCTCGCTAGAGCGCCATTAGGGATTAGCGGTGTCTTGCACAAATTGATAAAAGGTTGGGGGAAAAAACATGACTGACAGCGAGTTACTGATGGAACGTCACTGGCTGCGCGTTAAGAACATTATGTTGGATGTAAATACCTGACTGGAGGAAACGTCTGTGTTCATTAAGGAGGAGTTTTCATCACAAAGATAAATTAATGCAGCAGAGTGCATTATAACCGTCTAATGCACGGCTCCGAGTTGTTTATTCCGCTTATACCACGATCCCACAAACTTAACGTTTACACACAACATACTATATGCCAAACTACCGGGACTATTTTCTGTGGCGTTTTAGCCGGTCTTACACTGTCTGAAGGCTGGACTCAAAGCGAGCCATTCTCTCACTGCAGCGAGGGTCTCCGTCAGGGTCAGCAAAACAACATAAGCACAGAATCACAACACAACAGGACTATCCCTGCACTTTTCCGTGGAAGTAAACACCGATAGTATGCGGCACTCCTGGGCAGGACTTATTTCACTTTTCGCTGTTTATGCTGAAGCGCAATTATTGTTTATGGAAACAGCTGCAGTGGAGTCGCTTATACCTTGGTCCCACGAACTGAAGCTTTTATGTTTGACTTTACTAATCTAACCAAATAGTTTAGTTTAGTTTATTATTTGTTTGAGCAGTTAACCTGCTCAAGGGAGTGGGCTGAAGCCAAAGGCTTATAAGCGCCCACCCCAAAAATAAAAACAATAACATTACATTTAACATTTGCAGGGTAGCAAATCATAAACAAAGGAACATAGAGCAAAGTAACAACAAATAATGAAGAACAATAAAATAAAAAATAAAAACAGCAAAGTAAAGAAACAACAACAAAAGAAGGTGCTACAACTCCTATCTAAGAAATATAAAATCTTTGTAAACTTTTTTAAAATGTACCAGGTTATTGCAAAGTTTGATGTTTCAACACCACGTCTTGTGGGACACATACTTTTCATGGTTGTTCTGGAGTACTGTTTATCAAAACTCATCTTATCTCTCAAGTTGTATTTGACTTCTCGTTTGCAGAACATATTTTGTATACTTTCAGGAAGCGACTTTTGTGAGGCTTTGAACATGATTTGAGCCATCTTAAATTCAGTAAGGTCCTCAAATTTCATTATTTTTGATTTAAAAATAATGGATTTGTGTGTTCACGGTATCCAGCTAAATGGATTATTCTTATTGCCTTTTTCTGAACTTTAAACAACGGGTCAAGATTACATTTATACGCATTTCCCCAGATCTCTACACAATATGTTAAATGGGAAGGATAAGTGAACAGTTTATAATATATAGAGCTTTGTTGTCAATGATATATTTAAATGTATTCATTATGGCTGAATTCTTTGCAACTTTAGTTTAATTTTATGATGTGAGGTTTCCAGCTGATTTTATGTTCGAGTGTTACACCAAGAAATGTATGTTCACAGACTCTTTCAATGGTTTCGTTGCCAATTTTAACTGGCAATTGTACATTCATTACACGATTTACAAAGAACATTGCTTTGGTTTTCATAATGTTTAGAGACAGTTTGTTTTCGCAGAACCAATCTTTCAATTTATCCATTTCTTCTGTAATATGCTTAAGTGCACAGATCATTTTATGTAGGTGTGAAAATAATGAATAGTGCCTTAACTGTTTTCTAGAGAAATGGAAAGCTCATGTTTTATTAACAGTAACCTGCTTGCTCTCCTCTTCTTCCCATTCATCAAAAGTTTTGTTTTGGCCAAAATGGTTGAAATTAACAACAAAATCCATCTTATTGGCCATCTTATTACTGTCAGCCGACTTGTCACCTAACATAGGCTAATAAAGCCTTTATCTGATTCAACTGTGGCACTGGAGTGAGATCCCAGTGATTTAACTACCGGACGTGTGCGGTTATACCAAAATACTGCACGCCTGTCAGCCTTGGAATTCTCATTGACCGTGGTATAAACTTTATTAATCCCGTAGGGAAATTAGTCTCTGCGTTTGCCCCATCCTCAACGCCGCTGGGGCGACCTGTAGGCGCAGTGAGCAGCCAGCGAAGGCCAACCCATCTCCAGATGTGGAGCCAGGCTGATGGTCAGAATCACCTTTAGTGGTAGGGGAAACCGGAGCACCCGGAGGAAACCTACGCAGACATGGGGAGAACATGCAAACTCCACACAGAACCTGGGACCTTTTAGCTGTGAAAAAGTATATACTAAAGAACAGCTCATTAAAAATCTTAGTGCTATTTTATTTTTTGCTCAGTGTCAGATATTAGCTTCAAGTCAAAAACATTGACCACGATGAAGTTGAACACTGCACTCACCTGCATATAGCCTATTTCTGTACGCAAAGGTCTTTTTGGCCATTTCAGTTTTTAAATAATGTCTATATAAAGAAATCAAGACTTGACTGGTCAAGATTTCGAGTTGGCCTGGAGTGGTTTTATGTCTCTTGCAGACCGCATTTGAACCAGTAACTTTGTGATCAGTAGGTGAACATCCATTCCACACTATGCCACTTTTACCATGTATGAAATTGCTATAATGAATGATAAAACAGCTTATGGATCATAATACAATCCAATCCAACTTTATTTATAGAGCACTTTAAAAAACAACGTCGACCAAAGTGCTGAACACAGCAGTAAAAATTACATTAATAAACAAATGAACAGTAAAAAAAAATACAAAACATTAAAAAGTCAAAATTCTCAGGTTGTGTTACAAGCCAAGGACAAAAGGTGCGGGAGGATTTAAAAAGAACAGACTGTCTGTCTAAGACTCTGTCGGTCTAAGGTGCAGGGCAGTGTGTTCGGGGCAGTGTGTTCCACAGTTTAGGACCAACAACAGTGAAAGAGCGGTCGCCTCTGGTTTTCATGTTTGTTTTGGGAACAACCAGCAAGGACAGATCTGTTGACCTCAGGGAGCGTGCAGGGGTATAGGGCTGCAGCAGGTCAGACAGATACTGAGGAGCAAGACAATGAAGACATTTAAAAACAAATAAAAGAATCTTAAACTCAACACGATATGAAATGGGGAGCCAGTGCAATGACCTCAAAATAGGTGTAATGTGCTCTCGCTTTTTGGTGGCTGTTAAAAGCCCAGCAGCAGCATTTTGTACAAGTTGAAGTCGAGCGAGAGACGACTGATTGAGCCCGACATAAAGTGCATTGCAGTAATCTAAACAATTTGTGATAAAAGCATGAATTAAAATCTCAAATAAATGCTGGGGAACAAACGGTTTTGCCTTAGACAGTTGCCTGAGCTGATAAAAGCTGGACTTTACAACAGAGCTGATCTGGGCGTCAAGCTTCAGAGCACTGTCCAGCTTCACACCAAGGTTTGTCACAGTTGGTTTTAAGTGTTCACCTAAGGGATCCAAATCCACAAAAGAGGAGGGGGCATCTTTTGGGCCGACCAACAAGACCTCAGTCTTTTTGTCATTTAAATGGAGAAAATTGAGTGACATCCATTCTTGTACTTCCTCAAGATACTTCAAAAGTTGCTTTGTACAATATCCATTGCCATGTTCCAACGGTACATAAATCTGGCTTTCATCAGCGTAGAGATGGAAAGCAACATTGTGCTTACACAAGATGGACCCAAGTGGCAGTGAGAACACAAGAGGGCCAAGTATAGAGCCCTGGGGCACACCATATTTTATGGGAGCAGTGGCAGACTCTACACTCCCAATTCAAACACAAAAACTCCTGTGCGTAAGGTAGGACCTAAACCACTTAAGGGCACTACCACAAATTCCCACCCAGCTCTCCAAACGAGACAGAAGTATCTGATGATCTATTGTGTCAAAGGCTGCGGTTAGATCAAGCAGGACAAGTGTAACACAGTGGCCATCATTAATTACTCTTAGCAGGGCTGTCTCGGTGCTGTGACGATTTTTGAACCCTGACTGGAACGTCTCAAGAATGTTGGACTCCTCCAAAAATGTTTTTATTTGGCCGTAGACCACTTTCTCCAACACCTTAGAAAGAAAGGGGAGTTTTGAAATGGGCCTAAAATGTGTTAAAGAGGATGAATCAAGGCCAGGCTTCTTAATCAGGGGTTGAACAGCAGCATGTTTAAAACAAGTGGGGACTGTCCCACTAGTTAAACTACCATTGATAATGTCGACAACAACTGGTGCTATAGTGGGAAAAGCTTCCTTAAGAAGTCTGGGTGGAAGTGCATCGGATGGAGAACCAGAGGGTTTCATGCGACCAACTCAATCGCTCAAAAAGGGCAGACTAACGCTCAAAATTATTAGAAACAGCAGTACAAGAAAAAGGGATGGATGGGTCAGAAGTGGGCAGTACAATGGAAGCCCTGGTATTTTCTACCTTTTCAATGAAGAAACTTGAAAACCTTTCACATAATTCAACTGAGGTTTCCATAAAAGATGGTCTGGGAGAATTGAGCACACCGTCAATAGTCTTAAACAAAATACGAGGATTTTGACTGTATGATACAATTACGTTGGAAAAATGCTTCGTTTTAGCATGCTTTACAGTTTTTTGATAAGTGCACTAGCTTTCTTGAGGTATCTGAAAAGAAACTTGTACAACAATGCTGTTGTTTTATTCCCTCTCAAACGTTTCTGTATGACTGCGAATTATTAAAGTGATCCATCAAGAGACTATTACATCCATATTTCATGAACAAATAGTGTTTGTAGAAGCTTTCTGTTGCCGCAGCTCATGTTGAACACAAAATACTGTTGTACATAACCTAAATGTCTAACTTTGTATCTTAATATGTAGGAATTTGTGGAAAATTGCCAAATTGTAATCGCTTTTTGCATACTGTACTTCCATACTAGTCAAACTGGCAGTATGGCAACATTTCACTTTTCTGTAATTGTTTAAAAAAAAAAAGCTTTGATACTAAATTCCACAACTCTGTTCTAAAGTATCTATTGTAGGCTTCGTCGTAGACCTATAAATGTATGTTCCCAAAAAAAAAACAAGAAGAAAAAACAACGTTTTGAGTTCCTGAAACCAAACGGGGCCGAGTTGGAACAAAAGATTATAACTCATGCCCATTCCCTGCAAGCCTCGGACACATCCTGGATACACCTGGCGCGATACTCAACCATCGAACAAAAATCAATCAAAAAATGCGGCCAACCAACTCCTCAAAACCCCACAGCCATCATTTGAAAAGGTGAAAAGCAGCCGCACAAAGCACTGACAACAGCCCATTCTACGCTCCGGTGACTGGGAAATGCATTTTGTTTTTCCATCCACCATTGCCGTAACTAATCTCTGCCCGGACCTGGTGCTTTGGTCTCCAAGCGTTGGTATCGAAGCATTTCAGTTACACAGAGCTGCGTTTTTCCCCAACTGGTGGCTGAGGCTGAAGATAAGGCTGGGTCCATGATGGTGTGGCCAGTGGAAGAAAAAAAGCAGTCACTGGCTGTGGCTGAGAAGAAAAGACATGGTCGGGGTTCATCTCGCGCTAGGGCTGCACGATTCTGACACAAGACCTAAATGCGATTTTTCGGACAGATATTGCGATTTACGATTTGAATATTTGCACGTTTTAGTTTTCATGCAATTGAGCTGCATGTAAACTTCTAAACTGCTGTTAAACATCATGGTACTCAGTTATTACATTTCAGCTTCATCAGCAACAAGATGCAAATCTGCGAGAGGCAAAGAGGCGTTTTATGGAGTCGTCAGAAAAACCTGCTTTGTTTAAATCTTTTAAATCTTTCTCCCTGGTCAGATACATGAATGCATTCTCCGAATCACAAGCTGCAGAACGCAAATGCCCCTCACCATGTAAACACAAGCACGTGGAGAGATCGCACATGTTTGAAGCAGCAGAAGCCGCAACAGTTAGCGGCTAACACAGTCCGAGTTTCATTATAAGAGACGTTTGCAAAAGATCGTGAACTGACAAACATCTGACTGGCCTGCTCTGTCAGTTTGTTTAATGTCAGTTTGTTTAATGTCAGTTTGTTTAATAGTCCTATCTACAGGGAGCTGTCAGGTCTCATTTCTCCTCATGCTTACAGCAGCACCGACAGGCACATTTATTTTCTGTAAGTGAGTTCTGCCACTGTTGTACAATTAGGCAGTGTGGCGTTCAAGGGTTGCGGGAAAAAAAAGTTCTACATTGTAAACTTAGTTCTAAATGTGTGTTCTAAATGCCTATATGGAAGATGAATTCAGTGAAATTTTCTTCTTTTGTTTTTTTAACGGCATACTAATTTCCTCGCAAATGTGATCTACTCAAGCAGTTTACATCCTTCATTTCATTTGACTTGAATTATATCGTGTCCACAGCGATATAAAAAATTACAATGATATCAAACAATTATGTTGCGATACGATATGACCCACCCGTAGTGTGGTCTATGGTTGAGGGGAGTGAGGTGGGTGAAGGGGAAAGCCAGGTGAGGAGGGGGCAGAGCAGTGTTCACTACTGACAAAACAAATTAAAAAAGACAGGGCTTTGGGCAGCTTTAATACAATGCTGCACACATACGTGATTGGCTTTTTGGATCACCAAAATGATGATTCCCTGACACAACCTGACACACTAGACACAAAACACTCGTATGATACAAGCGGTGAGAATAGTTTGCACTGCGCGAGAGACACCCATGGAGTTTGTGTACAGCGACTGCTGCACAGACAAACATAATTCTCCTGCTTGTTCTAATTGGCAAAGGACAAAAGGAAGCGATGCTTGATAGTTCTAATTGGTGAACAAGTCTATCACTCAACTGGCGGAGGCACAAGGCAGGAAAAAAAGACTCAGCGCCTTGAGGTTAGGTAATCACAGCAGCTAAAACCTCAAATTCAATTTGATAAAGGTTAATTGTGCAGCCCCTATCTCACGCCCAGGTCTGATCAACCTGTGGTGGGCCTCCCTCAGTGGAGGCCGTCTCGTGATCAAAGGCCAAAACACCTCATGATGTTGAGGTACACAACTGACAATGTCTTGCTGAGGTACGGAGTAGGTCAGGAGCGAGGTCCTGAAATCCTAATCCAGTGTAGAGCTGAATCTGGGATTGAAAACATCTATTCTGTTTATTAAATCTTTATGATTGTGGCCATACCGCCTTTGCTATGCCCAATCCCGTCAGATCTTGGAAGCTAAGCAGGGAAGGGCCTGGTTAGTACTTGGATGGGAGACCGTTTGGTAACACCAGGAAGCCTAGCGAATGTAGTGAGTGAGTGAGTGGTTGGTGGTGGTCGGAGGGGCCGATGGCGCAAACTGGTAGCCTCGCTTCTGTCAGTCTACCCCTGGGCAGCTGTGGCTACAATAGTAGCTTACCACCATCAAGTATGGAGTGAATGAATAGTGCAATGTAAAGCGTCTTTGAGTGTCCAGAAAAGCGCTATATAAAACCGATGCATTATTATTATTTTATTATTATGAGAAGTCCACTCTAACAGAAACATACAAATCAGGGACTCAAAGTTCCTAAAACTCCTCCACTAAATACATTCCTACTGTTTCAGTTTCTTTTTCAAGGTCCACTGCTTCTTCATTTCCTCATCCGGCAGATAACAATGCAACAATGACTAAGCCTCTAATCAAACCACGACACTGGGCCAGCCCATAATTACCACTAACATTATTGGAATCGCTGCCCGCACTTGGTGAATATAGCTTGGCCTCTGTGTGCAAGACCTTTGTAGCCAGCCGTTGCATAACACTGCGTTCCAAAATATAATGCAAATTGTATTTCTGTGTCATAAAGGTTAAAAAAAAAAAAGTTTTCAATGAAATTCATGGATGGTGTTGTGTCTCAGGGCTCTTTGAATCACTGACATCGATCTCAGACGCCTGTGATGTTTAGTTGTCAGGTAAGCCCAGTTAAGGGAAAAACTACTGAAAAATGACATTCCACATTATTAAGCCGACCACCACGTTCAAGCAATAAGGGAAAGGGAAAAAAAGCATCTCTCTGCTGATGGAAAGTGTGAAATAGTTGAATACCTTGGACAGGTATGAAAACCTTCAATATTTCATGAAAGATTAAGTGTAATCATTGTTCTGTTAAGAGATTTGTGACTGATTCAGAGCACACAGAGATTTGTGCAGATAAAAGCACAAGGACGATTTCTGCCAGACAAATACATCAGATTAAGAGAACAGCTGCTACAAATCAGCAAACAGGTATTTGAAGAGAGCTGGTCGGCCCCTTTAGGCTCCCTGAAGGTGTGAAAATGACCTCTGAAAAATATGTGGAGTTTCTGACTGACCACTTTCTTCCATGGTTCCAAAAGAAGAGCCGTGCTTTCCCTAACAAAATCATCTTCATCCATAACAACGCACCATGTCCTGCTGTAAAGAATACCTCTGCATCATTGGCTGCTATGGGCATAAAAGGAGAGAAACTCATGATGTGGACCCCATCCTCCCTGACCTCAACCCTATTGAGAACCTTTGGAGCCTCAAGCAAAACATCTATGAGGGTGGGAGGCAGTTTTCATCCAAACAGCAGCTCTGGGAGGCTATTCTGACATCCTGCAAAGAAATCCAAGCAGAAACTCTCCAATGGATTGGAGATGGATTTAAGAATTTTGAAGCTGCTATCAAGTAAGGGTCCTACTGTATGTTAAAATGTAACTTGACCTGTTAAGATGTTTTTGATTGAAATAGCTTTTGATTTCAGTAAATATGACCTCCGAACGCTGCAAATTCAACAAATGACCATTTTCAGTTAATTACAACCTACAGTATATAATGCATTTAAACAATGAGTTGCATAATAATTTGGAACAGTAGATTTTGAGGTGTTTATTATATTTATTTTGGGAGGTTTTTTCAATCACATTCACATTATCCTCTAACAGTTAAAGGCTTGAACATTTTGAGTTGATAATTTAGAAAATCCTAGAAAAATATCATTTGCATAATAATTTGGAACACAGTGTATATGCAGCAGGGGTATGGGTCTTTACAGGGGCTACACGCTCAAAAAAACAAAAACAAAGTCAACGCGCTTCAATCCAACGCTGGTAAATGTCACTGTGGTCTTAAACGCAACATTTGGTTAATGATGAAGCGTCTCCGTTACGGTCAGACAGCTGTGGTGTAGGTGGCTCCGCTTGCTGTTGCCGCGTGAATAATTTAGATCTCGATTACAAGGAAGCGTAGCATCATCATTAGGTGACGCAGGACAAACAAGACGTGGCTGATGGCTTCGCGCACGAGAAATGTCAGGCAGTTTTTTTACTAGTGTGTGTCGGAAATCAGCAAAAGACAAAATGTCTGGTCTGCTAATCCTCAAACAGAAATTAATGGGTTTTTTGTTTTGTTTTTTGGGCATAGCCGTATTTTAAGATGTACTGTGATGTGAGTCTTGAAAACAGTCTAAACACAATACATGGCAGAAAAAAGATAAGTCTATCCCCTTGTGTCTTGTCTTTGCAAAAAGGTTAGTCATAAGCGATTTTTATGTTGTCTAGAAATTGGCCATAAAAATGATGAATCAACTTGCTCTTATAAGATTGTATAAAGTGCTCTTAAAGCAGTTACCTTTGGCACAAGCGTTGTAATAATCACTTAGTCTTGCACACACCGTCTTGAAACTGCAGGGCTGGTTTCTTTTTACGACGACGACGATATATAAAATGAAGCCCCAAAAGCCACAAAGGAGGCACAACAACGAATGTCCATTAATAAGAAGTACCAAAACATTTGTCCATTGCGGCAAATTTAATACTTTTTAATGCCACAATCAAAGAATAAAATCGCGCACACTTAATCTCTTAAGATTTGCAAACACTTCATCAAACAGAGGAAAGAGAATTAGACAGAACGGGAAACTTTTGAGCAAAAAAATGTCGTCAGTTCCAGAAACACTGCAGCTAAATATGTTTTAGACCTTAACTTTGGTATTTTCGATTAACTTAAACAGTAAAACATGTTGAGCAATGGAATCATTTTCCAATAAATTTAGATTTAATCTTTGAATCCAATTTAATGCTTTTTAATGACATTTAAAGCAGTACCAAGTAACTCTTGCCCCTAGAGGCCATAAGCGCAACTACAGGTGTCATAGCATGTTACGATTTTTTAACGTATTAAATGTCTTGGAGAGTAAATACTACGCTGACAGAAAAGGCCAAGGGAGAGAGGGATATTGTTCATCCAGTTATACAATGGAAATATTTTTTTCACTCAAATTTGGCTGTAAATACTGTTTAAAGTGGCGCTATTCCGCAGTTAGCTTTGCCCGTTAGCCTGTTAGCTTCTTCTTCATGATTCTATTAGTGTGTATTGGTGGCTCCGCCCCAGTGGCAGTCAAGTTGCAAGCATGGTTTTCTGGCCAGACACCAGGGGGAGATGAAAGACCCCCAATCATCCCATTAACACTTGTATTACCCCCACAGGGACTACGGAAAGGATTTATTTAGGTACACACGTTACTTAGTACTGCTTTAAGGCCTTGATTTTGGCGGATTCACTTAATGACTTTTAATGCCAACCCTGATGATATTACAGTGCAAATAACACTAGTACAGTAAAATCAATCGGTGCTGCTGATTGGACCAAGCGCGCCTCGTTTTAGCCAATCACAGCTAAGTCTCAAACCATAGCTATACACAAAGCACTAAAGCAATTAAATGTTAACTTTTTACACATTTGGTACCTTGTGTTGTTCCTGGGTCGACGCATTATTAATTAGTGTCTGTCATGTCTTTGGGTCAAAGACAGTTATATTTCATAAGGTTTTAAGCAAGTTAAAAGTTATTAATTGGTCATAAATAAGTGTTAAAAGATTAAAAATTAAACAGAGTGGGAAAGTTTGTTTTTGTTACTGCAGAGTGAGTGCTCCTCTCGCGCACAGACTAGTAAGCTAGCCTGCATTGCAGAAACGGGGCCTGAAAAAGTCTTGTGTCGCTCTAAATGTTTAAGCCTTGGGAAATGTTCGTCTTTGTAACTATTTATGTGTCCAAAGCGCTTATTTAGAGGTTACCAATGTTTCCGAAATACTACTTTAAAAAGTTTGTTAGTGCTGTATTTCATGTGCATTGGCTAGCCAATTGTGTTTAGCATGTTACATGTGAAGTATATCGTTAGTATATTGCCCCATTTTTTCTGTACGTTACAGTTACCACATCCCGTAATCTTTCTCATGCAAGAAATCTAAAACTAAAAACGAGAAAGCAAGCCTTGTGCCTAGAGTTTTCTTTAATGGTTTGCTGGCTGTGTAGCAGCATGTAGACACGTGTTGTGAGGACAGCACAGTATCGATAAAAGTACTATCACACCCACTCACTCACTCACAGCACTTTTCATCTGTTGTCCCCCATTCACACTCATAACCGAACTATCATCCTGACCCCAGAGTGGACCCTATAGTCAGAGCCGGTTTTTCCTATACGCAAACTACGCAAGGTGCGTAGGGCCTCCGCAGCCGCAAGGGCCCCGCATCTCAGTCAAACTACGGTGTTGTTTCACTGATTAATCAATGCGTTATTACGGGACAGGCTCTCTGACAGCGCTCACTCACTCTCCGCCTGCTTTGTCACATTATAACACTAAAACGCAGCAGTCTGCTGAAGTGGATGAGCAGGAGAGACCTACCGCCTTCCCCTGTCACTTCCAAGGCGCGAGTGCTTCTCCCCTTCGTGTCCCCGCTCGGCTGTCGGTCTGTGCTCATGTTTTCTCTGCTTGGACTCGGGGCTGCATCGGCCACATACTCATTTAAACTCTTCTTATTGTCTCTAGCGGAGTATCAGGACAGTAGTTTGGCGAATAGACGAGAGTAAAGCCGTACACGTGGCCTTTTTGTCTCAAAGAGGAGTTGAATCCACATGGTTCTCAAGAGCAGTTACTTACAGTAACTCTGGTTCTCTGAATGTGCACAGTCTAAAACGAATTGGGCTACTCACAGGCTAATTCTCAGTGGTGAGACAGAAATAACTGTCAGATGCAGGTTTCAGTTAATTTTAACTCAGCGGTTCCCAAACTGTGGGTCAGGGACAAGAAGTGAGAGAATGTGACCATTTGCCATTTACCATTTTAAAAAGTGGGGGAAATAGACTAGTAGTAGTCCTAAACCCCAGTCTGACAGTGGCTTAGTGGTTAGTGGTTCTCACACAAAGGAGCAGGCCCTGAATTGAGGTCATTATGTTCCACTTCTGCCCTGCTGCACAGTGGAACTGTTTTTGACCGTAAATGGGTTCGCTCTTCGTCGAATAGCCATAGAGTATAGGTACTGTAGGGCCCCCGGGCGGATTTTTGCTTAGGGCCCCAGAAGGGCCAGCACCAGCTCTGCCTATAGTACATCTTTTTAGCAGTATGGGAAACCAGAGCCCCGGGAAGAGCACTGCGCATCCTGGCACGGGGACAACATGCAAACTCACACGGTCACAAATCATTGGCGAGGCACCAAAGCAAACACGTCTGTTCATTTCATGCCCATTAAAAAAGAAAGCTTTTTGTAACAGCAGTTTTTCAATTGACATAGCTTCCTTTTGACATAAATTGAATTGAAATCCACAAATAGGACCGATTTAACACCCACGTCTCGTCGTTAGATCTCTTCGCCAAAAGAATGTCACTCTTAATAGCTCTCCTCTATTGAGACAAGTTACATCATTTCCATATTTGTACGACAATCTCTATCCGTGCCAAAGTCTCATTATCTGTCTCGTAGGAATTCCACACCACCCACAAAATGGGGCCGTACGTACAGTACGGTGTATAGGGCCTATTGTGGAGGCAGCGGGACCTTTAGTAAATCGAAGGATGCTCACTTCCAAGGACTTGAGGCTGCGTGGGTGCCCTCTGAGAGAGGAGGCGGCGGCAAGTTCAGACAAAGTTAAAAGTGGAATTCCCAGAGATGCGCCATTGTGCTGGCGCACCATAAACTTGTTAAGATGGCGTGGGCCGGGCTGCGAGAGCGTGTGCTTTTATTGTTGCTATTTAAAGAAGCTGCAGTGAGAATAACAAGCTTGATATCGCATCGGCTATGAGTCATTTCAGACGTTATCTTAATGGCTTTCATTATATCTCTCCAGTCATCTTAATTAAGTTTCCATTCTTTACAAAACGATATCCTCAAGTGTAAAAAAAATATCCAAGTTAAGCATGAATTTAGTGATGTGGTTTGCTCTACCTTTAAAAGCATGTACAATGTGGGTTTCTCTTCAGCCTAATCCTGGTTAGATAAAGATCAAACTAGTATGTAGTATTGAGTAAAAACTTGCCTCAAATAGTGGAGTACATGTGGCAAAAATCCGAGGCACTCTGATAATGATAAAAGTCCTTTATTGAGAGGACACGGTAGTATGTAGTATTGTTCGCAAATGTTTGGGTGATTAGGATTTGTACATTTTTAAAGTGCATGGCCGACAGACATAAGGACATTTTTCCACATTCGTACGAGACCACACACATCCCATTTTTTGTAAAGATTTGCGTCACACGCGATACCCCCCAAAAGAGTCACGTGATGAAACGTGAGGTCAGGACCTAAAAACATCGAGCACACTCGACAACATCAGCACACACCTGTAACCATTATTGAAATTATCTTAAAGGGACTCTCTGACTTCCACAATCCCAGCACTTGTCCCAAAGCCTAACCAATGCGTATTGATCCAACAAATGATGGTTTCAATCTGGAATCTGAAACAATCGCAGATTCATGGAAAGCAGCCCAAGTTCTGCTGCTACATAAAGATGGCCTACAAATATCTTAAATAATTATCGACCAATATCAAAACTACCAAGTAATCAAATTAAATCCTTTTTAATTAAACATTCTGTCCTTAAACCATATCAGTCTGGCTTTAGATAAGGCCATAGCACTGTCACTGCCACAACTAAAGTTTTAAATGACATCTTTGCAGCACTTGATAGTAGGCAAGAGTGTTTGGCCCTATTCATTGATTTCTCAAAGGCTTTTGATTCTGTGAGTCACAAAATGCTGTTAAAAACAACTACTATCTTTCAAACAGAACACAAGCAGTTGTAGATGATGGTTATAATCACAGATAAAGGAGTCCCCTAGGGCTCTATATTGGGTCCACTTTTGTTCACAATTTTCATCAATTCTATTGGATGCAATATCAAACATAGCTCTATTCACTTATATGCAGATGATGCAATTTTGTACACCAGTGCTCCCTCTGCTGGTCATGCTGCCCAGTTCCTACAAGAAGATGATGAAATTCAAAATTCATTCATAAAACTTAAACTCTCACTAAATACACGCAAAACTAAGTATATGTTATTTTCCAGGAGGCAAGAAGTTCAACCTTTAAATATCCATACATTTGATGGCACAGCTATAGAAAGAGTGTCCTGTTGTAAGTACTTGGGTTTCTGGCTGGATGATAAATTGACTTTTAACTATGCCATAGTCTTAAATCTAAATTGTCATTTTACTACAGACACAAATCTTCGTTCAATTGAATTTTAGAAAAGAAATTGTTCAAGCTACGTTTTATCAGTTCTTGATTATGGCGACACAGTTTATATGCACACTTCACCTTCCGTTCTTAAACTTCTCAATGCAGTTCATCATTCTGCTATTCGATTTATAACAAATACAGAACTCATCACGGTTTACTGCATGACAAAGTCGGTCTTCCCTGACAAATCAAAGAGAGCAACAATGCATTTCATTTATTTATAAAGGGACTTGTTGGGAGGCTTCCTGATTATCTCGCATATGAACTCAACTACAGCTCAAGTAGATACACCAGGTCACATGACTGTTTAGTTCTGAAAAATGGAAGAGTGACACAGGAAAAGAGGCTTTTCTTATTACGATGCTCACAAATGGAACGAACTACAAAGACTTCTACAATTGAACTCTTTAGTGCCTCTTTTAAAATGGTTAGTATTCGATATGTATAAAGAAAATTGTACTTGCTTTATTGTAAATATTGTATTGTTATTCTCTGCTATGAAACTGGGCGCTCATGAAAAGAGAGTCTCGTACTCTCATTGGGCCTTCCCTCTATAAATAAAGGTATAAAAAATAAAAATAAACAATACCTATAAAGAATGTACCTATTTTTCATCACATTGTGTTCACAGACGTTTGTGCAATAAAGAGATTTGAGCGATCAAAACCTGGAAGTTACACCGATGCTAAAAACAATTAGCCAAGTAGACAGTTGGAAAAAGTGCCAAGGATTCATTTCTGATAAGATGCGGGGGAAACGTTAATATAGGCCCGTTAAATGAATGATGTGCGGTCAAGGACATCTGAATCAGCAGAGTATGACCATTCTTTTGACTAGGCATCCCCACCAATTTAACGATTTCTCCCGACTCCCGTATTAAGTTTAATTGGACTCCACTTGAGGAAGCACATCTGCCCTTGAACTGAATAAATCCACTTCATCCTCAAACCAAAATCGGCTGTTTTTTAAAACTAGCTGCTACTGTCCGAAAGTGACTCATGGCGCCATACGAGCCAGAGCCAGGGATCTGTTCAGCTAAACTGCACATGGGTGCTTGTGGCAGAGGGGCGTGATTTCTGGCGCTTATACCGTGGCCAGATGGAGCTGACAGCATGAACCTCCCCGCAACACTCGCACCTGCCAAGGCCTATGTCAACAGCTCACATGTAATGGTCCTTCAGTGTCAGTCCTCCGCAAAGACGGCGAGACCCGGACAAATGACGAACGGTTTGTTGTTTATGGAGAGTAGGCTTTGGACAGCTTGTGCACTGGCACCCATCCAAGAGGAGCGGGGGAAGAGCGGAAACTGATCATCAAATTGTTCAACATGAGGACGGAAAATAAATGTAGTGTTCAAGCCCAGATCAAATGAAAGACTTAAGTTCATCAATGCAATATTTGTCAGAAACACAGTAACACAGTACATTGCATTAAATAGAACCCCCCAAAAAATACAAAACAAAACTGAAAGAAAGCGGTTTGGATATTGCACATTGGTTATTGTACTGCCCACCTTTATAAAAGTCAAAACTATTCAACTTCGTTCATAAGCCTCCATGGGCGATTCTGCTAAGGTTCTACTAAAAGCCTATGGGAATATCAGTAGATTCACAAGCAAATAAATCTCTATATTTTTAAATTACCCGCTGGACAGCAAGTTTTAGTGGGGTAACACTTACAGTAGAAGACGTTCAAAACTGTCTGTAGGATGTGAAAGCATCACCAAACTACGCCTCTGAGTTTCGTCTTGACACGACTAGTGCATATGCTCAAATACTGCTCGGAGGGAAATGGAAGCACAGCGCCACGTTTAAATTAAGTAAGTAAGTACTGTAAGTGCCTTATTTGTCATTGTAAAATGAATATGCAGTCAGGTGTTGGTTAGTCCTGACCTGCTGCGACAGACCGCGCCACCATTATGACCTGCATGTTTTTGGAGGTAGGAGAAACCGGAGCACCTGGAGAAAATCCGGCTGTCCTGCACTGGTCAGCTCCTTCACCTCCTCCTTCCTTCTGGGTAGCTGTCTGCTCCACAACAGTCTTTCACCATCATCTCTTTCTTGTAGCGCCTCTTGTGACGCCTCCACTGTGCTGCAGGTGTGGGGGCTCTTGGTAGGTCTTCAGTGTTTCAGAAGAAGAAATGTGTAGGTCTCATAAAGGCTTACAGTCCTGCCTACATCTGGGTTTCAGAAGTACATTTTCCATTTATTTTGGCCTGTTGGATTAAAATAAATTAAAGGGGGAGTATTATGTAAAATCGACTTTTTCAAGCTTTATATCATGTTATTATGTCATTCCCTCATTAAACACAGGCCTGGAGTGTTGCCTTGGCTCATTCACATATTTTGAGTAATCAGTAAAAATTTAGAAGGCAGCCATTTTAGGTGTAGCTATGCCTCAGTCCTCCTAGGAACGCCCCCACCTCCTGGAGACGCCTCTGGACCTTTCGTCACCAGCCAAGCCACCAACCACTGCTCCTCAGCTCAGCAGAGGCCCCTCCCCGCACAGTAGTGTTGTTTAGATGCCACAGCAGTGTGCTGAAAGGGGCGTGTCGGAAAGCTTCTTAAAGAGACAGAGGCCTATTTCAAGACGTTCAGTACAGCCATTTTGAGAGAGCAATTTTATTCAAGGCAGTTATTTTAATTTACTGCATATACAGACCAACAGAAGGTTACGTCATCATTTAGTATGCTATAGACTGGTGCTATGTGATTGAAAAAAGCATATACCCCCTCTTTAAGTAACAGTTTTAAAAGCACGACAGATGGTAACCAACACAGTGTGGTAACTACTGACTAACCTGGCCAGCCAGCCACTTTCTGTCCAAGAAGCATGAGAGTCTGACTACCATTAACTTTTTTTAGCAATCCAATCACATAAATCTGTGTCGATCAAATACATTAGACTCTCTAAAATCCCGTATCATTCAGAACAAACTTTGTACCCTCTTTCGCATGGAATCAAAAGAGTTCAGTTGTCCGCATGTTGATTTGGCTGATGATGCTGTTGTTTTTCTATCTTCTGCATAGAAGATCATGTTGTTTTTCATGTCTTTGTACTCTGATCACCATATTGGGTGGATCATGCATTTCTCTTCTAGGTTAATCCATAAAGTTTTAGAATTCAAAATGTGTTTGATAGTCACCACATGGTAGCTGGTTAGCCTTTGAGGGATCACTGATGGAACAGGTCCGGCCAGCTTTGAAAACTATTTAGAAATCCCCTTAGTGATCCGTACAAATACTCGGCAACATCATTTGGGCCTAAATGGCTCATGTAATCGTGCATGACACACACTAGGGTATAAATGCAAACTATGTCGCCGTTGTGGATCAAAGCCCGTCTGTTGTGAGGAAGGGACTTTGGCCTTGTGCCCTTTCAGCCGGACAATTGGAAGAGCGTTAATTGAATTCGACTAATGGAGCGGTGCCAGGCGACATCATCGCCGTAAAGCCGCCATCCATATTCGCAGGCCGCCCTCAGCCACATTGTGCAGTGAATCTAAACCTCTGCTGCACCCCCACTGGTGCGTCTGTTACCAAGCTCAAAGTGAGAAGACAGTTCAGCCTGTTTTTAGACCACGTTCAAGAATAGGAACAGGTGAAGTCAGCCAGCTCTAGGCAACAGCGCTTCAGTTTGACGAGTTCACTGATGAGGAGCAATAGTGTGGAAAGGTTCAGCCCCTTTGTTTTGTAACTAGTTGTTTTTTTACATTCTTGTTTTCCGATCTGTAGTAATAGTAAATAATAATTAAAAGAAGATATAACACAGATCATATTTAGTGTTCAAAAACTTACCTGGATTTGTAGTTCACTTCATTCACACAGTCTGGTATTTTCCGGATTTTGGTGTCTTACAGATTGAACAATAAATGACCCTCCACATTTCTAAAGCCTATAATTCATCACTGGAGACATTCTGCTGCAAACGTGTGTTCAACATGGTACCATCAACTCGCTAGTATGTCGTTAGCTGAAAGTGAATGCTTGTTTTTTTTGTTTTTTTAATAATATAACGTCATTCCCAATACTGCCTGCAGAGGGCACTCCAGGCCAATTCCAAATCCTGACTAACCCAGTGTCTCACACCTCAATGTTCACGTTCCAATTAAATATTTCACGTACAACACCAGACCTTGTACAAGAACATGGTGGAGAAAGAAACGTATTTGCAATGCTGCACAAGAGAACTTTTTACGAATTGACCCGTCGCACTTCTTGGTTGGTGCCCTAGACTAGAGTTACATGAGTGGCGGCCAATCTGCCATCGCAACCACCAACCGCTCACTCACAAAGCCTTCTTACATCTTACAATCCTTCAAAGTGGCTGAAGCGTGCTGCCCAAGGACCCGACAACAGTGTGTACCAAGAAAAGTTGGATTGGTACTGCAATCACTTCGATCCATGGAGCTGTGGCTATTCTTTACCTGGAGGTGACAGTTGCTCAGTGGTTTAAAGTGCTTTCCTATAGCGATTAGCATTAGCCATTAAACATCACAAATTATGAATGAATGTTTTGCGATGTTTTCAATCCATCTGAGAAAGTAATTAGTGTGTAAAAGTGGCATCAGAGCTAAATGCTAAGGGGGATCAAATATGCAGCTAGTGACCACATAAATGATCACAAATATAGGGATTGTTTCTCCATTCACTGTCTGTGTAGGGAATCCGGGAAACTCCAAGAAGCCAAAGTGTCTGAACAGGAATAGCACAGTTTTTTATGATTATGATTTTATGAAGCGGCTGTTTTCAATTTCCATCTCCAAATCAGTCTATGTGTATTTCATTTCAAGATAAAGGCTATAAAGCAGCCCACGGCTGGTGCTACCCATATATAAATGACGCCCCGCTGCTCGCATTATATATATATATATTTACACGGTACATCAAAATATATGGATGACTGGTGTAATTGAACTGACATCCAGCCAAACGTAATGATGAAGAATTGTCGTTTTAGTCGAAGCCATCGTTTCTGCTTGTGTAGCTTCGCAATGGAGTGTTGACAGGCTTTTTATTACCTGCTGTGCCCGAGGAAGGGTTTGCTGACCACGGATTATTTTCTGTTGGCGAGGAAAGTGATGGTCAGAATTTGATCACATTTGGAGAATAAGAGGTCTACAAGTTGTCTAGATTATTATCATTGTTTTTTGTTTTTTTTGGATGAGATTAAAGGGTTGCTTTAATGTGAACATTTCCTTCTGTTTCAGTGCAATTTTCCGCATAACAGAGCAAACAATCCAAGTGAAAGCTTTTAGTACTAAAAATAATTTCTCATCTTCAGTTGGAGCTTTAAAACGTCCAAAAGATGTGTCTCCCTTCAAAGTGGACATGCGTAAACGTGGCTTTATAAACGTTCTTTAGCGCGCCTCAGTCAGCATTGATCATTTAAAACAGCGTAGAAATGACAAAATGGCCTTAGCAAACAGAAATAATCAAGCCGGGTTGACTGAAGCAAAATACAACATTATAACAACGCTCAAGAAAGCAGATTTGGCCTGATATGCCTCCTTTGAAAAGCCAGTCCCATAGCTTCCTTTACCATTTTCTCATTATATTCATTTTGCTAATGTCTTTTAGACCCGGTCCCAACCCCGTTTTTTAAGTCATTTTATGGATCTTTTAGAGACGAGCTTCTAAACATGATGAATTGCTCTCTTCAGACGGGGGTCTTCTCTGCTGCCTTTAAAGGGGCGGTGGTGAGGCCCCTGCTGAAGAAGAGCAATTTAGATTTTAATGATTTTAACAATTTTAGACCTAGACCGGTATCTAACTTACCATTTTTAAGCAAAAGTTTAGAAAAACGTGTTTTTACCCAACTTAGTGATTTTATAAATGCACATAATGTTCTTGAAAAATTCCAGTCTGGCTTTAGGGTAAACCACAGCACCGAGACGGCCCTTTTAAAGATTTTTAACGATTTTAGATTCAATTATGATTCTAAAAAGTTGACAGTGATGGTTCTACTGGATCTGAGCGCTGCCTTTGATACAGTAGACCACACTATTCTTTTAACACGTTTAAAACACATCGGCCTCTCTGGTGCTGTCCACAAATGGTTTACATCCTACCTCACAGACAGGACATTCATGGTAAGTGTGGATACCTGCTCCTCTAAGGTCCATACAATTACATGTGGTGGGCCCCCAGGGTTCGATTTTAGGGCCAGTGCTTTTTAACCTGTATATGCTCCCTCTTGGTGATGTTATCAGGAGACATGGAGTCAACTTTCATAGTTACGCTGATGATACACAGTTGTACATCTCCATGTCTCCTGATGACACCAGGCCAATGGATGCACTTTTTAACTGCATTTTAGATAACAAATCCTGGATGGCAGAAAACTTTCTCCAGCTTAACCAAGACAAAACTGAAGTTTAGTCATCGGTCCTGAGGCCCAGAGAGAGAAACCTTTACCCAAACTACAGTCATTATCTTTTAATCCTTCCTCACAGGTGAAGAACCTGGGTGTGATTGAGCTGACTTTTATTCCACACATTAAGAATATCACAAAGATAGGTTTTTACCATCTAAAGAACATAGCCAGAGTTCGCCCCATTCTCTCTCAGGCCAACACAGAGACGCTAATGCATGCTTTTATCACCAGTCGTATCGACTACTGTAATGCTCTGCTTTCTGGTCTTCCCAAAAAGAGTATCTCAGGTTTACAACTTTTACAAAATTCAGCAGCTCGTGTCCTGACGAAGACCAGGAGGCGGGACCACATTACACCGGTTTTAGAGTTGTTGCATTGGCTCCCTGTGTGTTTCAGGATCGATTTTAAAGTTTAATGGTTTTTAAATGTCTTAATGGTCTTGGTCCTTCTTATCTTTCAGAACTGCTTTTACCTTATGAGCCTTCACGGCCCCTTCGCTCCTCCGGTGGGCGTCTCCTAGTTATTCCTAAAGTCAACAGAAAGACTCACTATTTATTTTGTATTCATGTATTTTACCTCTCGGTCTTATTTTAGTGATCCTATTATTCGATTTTATAACATTTTTTAAGCTCTCCTAGTTTCCTCTGGAGGAGCCCTCTGCCTCGGGAGCAGTCATTGGCTGTGGCTGCTGGGGTGCTGTGGGTGTCTGGATGGAGGTGTGGTAGTCCTACTGCGCCTTCTCTGGGCACCCTGTGTTGGTGCCTTGTGGCTGCAGCAGACGGCTCCTTGGATGGTGTTTCCTTACCTGGTTCATCTGTACCCAGCCTTACCTCAGCCTTATCCCAGCCTTATGTCCATTGCGTCCATTGTTTTACCTTGAGTGTGTGTGTTGTGCTTGTGTGGTGCGTCTCTGGGAAGGTGGGTGGGGGGAGTGTGAATACGACAACGTGTTTGTATTTGTGGGAGGAGGTGGGTGTGAGAGAATGTTTGTAATGAAATGTATGAAAGGCGCTATGTAAATAAAGATTGATTGATTGATGTAAAACACCTAAATGAATCACTAGGTATATTCATATGGGGAACTCTGCTGATAGTCCGAGCTCTTTATTGAATCTCTTTGAACAATAATGTTTGTAGTGCCGGCCTGCTTCAGCATGCATCCCTCTAATCAGTGGGCGGTAGTGCGCGCATGTGTGGGTATGTGTATCTCGGTTTCTCGTGGACTCTTTGTTGCTAAGACGCTGCATGTGACGACAGCAATGCATCCTCAGCCCATAAGATCTTTCTTTAGCTCTGTTCTACTCTACTACCAGGGCTGCACAGTATGAAATAAAAAAAACAGAATGACTGTTACCCGTTTCAACAGTTTGCTATTTCACGTGTCATGCTTTGTCAATTGATTTCTCCGTCACTTGTATTGAGAAAGTGACGGCACATTCAAGCAGTGTTGGGATTTCTGTTTTAGCTTGGCTTGTTTGACATATACGCTTCAGCAATCAGAACACATCAGGCGCTGGAGCCGGCTGTTATATTGCGCTAAGCATTATAGCATGGAATGGGGTGATCACACTTCTACAGCCGATTACTATCTGGGGCAATTCAGAGTAAACATAAGGCTGGGGATACCTATGCTATGCCTATGTTTGTGAAGGCTCTTTAGCACGCTCCTCCCGTACCCTATAAAAAGCTTCTCCTCACTCCTGCTCGGCCCTCCTGACCTCTCCCCGCTGACGTCAAACGCCGGCAAGAGCAGAGTAATGGCCCCTGTAGGCTCAGCCGTAGCACGTTGAGGTTATCGACGGAGTGAATGCGTTGTCGTCCTTGGAGTTTTTAGTTGTGAAAGTTAGCAATAGTATTCATATCCTAGAGATGAAGCCAGAAGTTTTACGCTGACTCATAACTTGGGCCTTTTGGCTAAATTTGTTCCTGTAGATCTGAGGCGTTATTTGTAATCCCACATTTTAGATGTTCCACTCGAATGTCTACCCTTGTATCCCACAAAAATGTATGAGGGATGA
The DNA here is from genome assembly GCA_007210695.1 of Neogobius melanostomus. NCBI lineage: Eukaryota > Metazoa > Chordata > Actinopteri > Gobiiformes > Gobiidae > Neogobius > Neogobius melanostomus. The sequence goes on from VHKM01000156.1 coordinate 4,050,676, forward strand.
AAAATTCAACACAAGTTTAAAAATGTATGAGGCTAATTCTACAGACCTCCGTATTGTTGTTGTATTTCATAGATCCAAGGCTTTTATTATGTAAAGAAAAGTGTTTCCTCTAGCATGTAGTCACAGTTTCGATTCAGAACTTATTCACTTATTTGTTTGCAGGCTGGTATGCTGTTGGTATAATCTGGGTTTAGTCTACTGTTTCAGGCTTGGTTTAAATTCTGGATTAGGTCTGACTTGTCCTGACTTTTCTTAGTCCTGGATTAAATTAGTACTTTACCGACCTGAACCATTTAGTCCTGCCACACTTTACTTCACATTTATAAAGACCTTTTTGGATTGTTTATTATTATTATTTCTTTGAACCTGTGTTAATCCTGATTTAGGTTAATTTATTTCTGCGTCACTTAACGTTTAGACGCTAATTTGTATCTCCTCTTTCTCTGGGATCCTCTCTCTGTGGCGCTATCTTCTGATGGACAGTAGACATCACAACATTACCCCGGTGGGAAGTAGTCGGGCTTGCGGTGAAGAGGCTAACTTTTCCCTTTTCAGCTGGACTCTTAGAACTATGGACTGGTTGATGCATGGGGGGGGGGGGGGTCGACGTAAGGGTATATTCGAATTGTGTCCTACTAGATTCATTCAAAATATTTACAGAACATTCTAACTTAACAGCTAAATATAACAGCTGGAATAGTCCATTCTTGGGTTAACTAGCCATTCAATATTATATTTTAAGTAAAAGCCCCCTCGCTACCGCTCATTATGCCACATGTTGCAACTGTTTGTCAGGTCGGATCTTCCAAAACCTCAAATTAACGTAACAAAGTAAACTTGTTTACTAGGGGTGTAACAATGCTCCATGCCACGGTGCAGAAATCTGATGATATGAACACTAAAGTCACGGTGCAAGTTAAGTCCAAAATTCCTAATATTTAAGCTCCGTGACGCGTGTCAGATGTGTGTACGTGCAGAGGCGTAGCACCAAATTCTGGGCCCTGGGTACAAACTATCTTGGTACACCCCACCCCTCACTTGTCTCCAAAGCTGCTCATTTATAATGCGAGTCGCGCGGCTAATTAGCATAATTAATTATGCGAAAATAGCGTGAGCGACCTGTGGCCTTTGTCACTGTATTGGCCTGATTGCACTCAGTTACAATAATTTTTTTATTTTATTTGACCGGGAAAGCCCCACTGAGATTAAGAATCTCTTTTTCAGGGGAGTCCTGGCCCCAGAGGGGAACCTATTGTACATGTTTTTAGTGGTAGGGGAAACCAGAGTACCCGGAGGAAACCTACGCAGACACGGGGAGAACATGCAAATTCCACACAGAAAGGCCCCGTCCAGGTGGGAATCGAACACAGGACCTTCTAGCTGTGAAGCACGAGCGCTAACCGCTGTACTACCGTGCCGCCCAAATAAACATAAGGAAAGAGAAACTTTAGGGGTTAAAACGAAGAGAGAAGGAGGGGAGCTCTGGCTCTTTCTCTGACTCTGTACCTTCCACTTCTCAGCGCAGGCAGAGGCAGGGACTCGCCTCACTTCACGTTTAACTGTCATTTATGACAAGAAAATTGCATCTAAGGCCAGCTAGCATAGGCTGGTGTTAAATAAAAGCACATAAGAGCGTGGCAAGACTAATATTTCTCTTTCCTAGCTTATAGTGACATTGCATTGCAGAGCCCACCTCATCAAAGTCACTGTTGAGTTGAAGCGCGCGGTGCTGAACGCCAGTGTGTGGGCTGAACCATTTGGCACATTTTAAAGGGGTGTCAGGGCCCTGAGATTCATCCATCATTATTGTTTGTGCAAAATTCTGTCTTGCAACCATTGTATTTCAGCCCATGTTTTGTTCAATTCTTATATCAATTATGAGGAAATTTAGAAAGTACAATACAGAATGCTTTTTGCAGCACTTTTGAGGGCCCCTATCCTGCATGGGCACTGGGTACTCAGTACCCTTTACCCCCAGAGCACATGTGTATCATCATCACTTACCGCTAAACTGAAGGCTGCACATCCTCCAAAACATGGTCCGCCCATTAGTCCGACAACCCATTAGCCCGATGTCTCATTATTCCGAAATGTATATGCAAAACTGAAATTGTCCTTCCCAGAACCCAGAGCGCTTCACAGCTCATTATTCATTCACTCCATACTTGGTGGTGGTAAGCTACTGTTGTAGCCACAGCTGCCCTGGGGTAGACTGACGGAAGCGAGGCAGCCAGTCTGCGCCATCGGCCCCTCCGACCACCACCTACCACTCACACTCATTACATTCGCGCCAGTGGTTGTATATGGCTCTCTTATCCATAACTGGGTTAAACATTTCGGACTAATGGCACCTCTGCTCAATGCTAGTTTTCGGAATAATGAGGCGTAGGACAAATGACATGGCACCGCTATGGTGGTGCAGACAAATGCAGGAACCAAATCAAATGCGATGTTGTTTTAGCTGCGAAAGTGAAACTGAAACTTATCACTTAATGAACACATGGCCCACTGCGCTGCATTTTTTTCTTTTTTCCTTTAACTTTAGAGGACTGTGTTTATTTTATTTTATTTTGTATTGTGAGCCCAGGGGCACATTTTATCGTAAAGCAGCTTTGAAAAATTAGAAAGCATTGTTAATATCCATCCATCTTCTTCCACTTGTCCGTTGCCGGGTCGTCGGGGCAGCTGTTGGAACTGCCCACATCACATTGCACCAGCCCCTATGGCTCCTCCTGCAGGTGGTGGGTCCACAGAAGGACGGCCTCATGGTTCTAACTGGGCCTGTTGGTCTCTCTTAAGGGGCTTCTGAACCGCTCTTTGTCTGACCCGTCACCTAGGACCCTACCAGGGGCACAGAGCTCCCGACAACAGAGCTCCAGGATCATTCGGGCGCTCAAACCCCTCCACCACGTTAAGGTGTTGGGGTTTCTCCCTCCAGGAACCGCCAACTCAGGAGGGCAGAGCAAGAGTGAGGGCAAGCTTTTTATAGGATATGGGAGGAGCGCGCTTCTGTGACTAGAAGCGAAACGTCCGCAACTTTACCAAAACCCAGTCCAGTTGATGATTTAACCTTTTCTACTATGGATACTCCTTGGATAAATGAGAGCATTCACAAACATAGGCAGATACTGTAAAAATCAATCCATAAAACATCAATATGAAATTAACAATGCAACAATACATTGTTAATGTATTTCTGAAATTACAAATACTGCCTAATAATGAACATTTAGGCTATTCTATTTAAAAACTGACTTATTAACCAGTTATATCGCACTTGCACCATGATGCACCAAACCGTGGGTCCTGCAATGTGAACCGAACCATGAGATAGCTGAACCGTTACACCCCTACTGAGGGACGCTGCTGGGGCAACAGGCGATCAGGAAACTCACCGGCGTGGCTCATCTATTCTCTCCGCTCACAACGAGACAGGGCTGGACTGAGTTTTCCCCAGTGGACTGACATTTCTGGGCGGTCAGATCAGATGTGTGAGAGCAGTCACGGTTCGCACTTCCACTCCATGTCAAGCTTCAACGCCCCGTCATATTAAACTGTCACAAACTTCATAGTCTATCGATCTGTCCGTGCAGCCCTGGCTCCGGTCACTGGGATTGGCCCGGGGCAGAAGAGATAGACAATGCCGAAGCTCACCCCTGGACCTTTCTCCTATGGTGCCTTCGATTTCTTCCCCAGGCGTTTATCCATGTCCCTGTCGCTGCAGATATGAGGCACAAAAGCACAGGCCGCTCATGTTCGATCACATTACATATTTTGGGGTCTCACGCGTGACGCAAATCTTTACAGAAAAGTGTGTGGTCTCATGCTGCACTTATCAGAATCAGATACTTTTTGCACTTAATCGTGTGGGAGGAAACACAAGACAGTTGAAATTACTACAAAAGCAATGGCCTGCACATCCACAAAGGGAGAGAAGAGAGAGGCGACAGAACGAAAGCAATTACGCTCCGTCAAGGTAACGCCACAATGTATGTATACCTTCACACCGTAGCTTCTCGAGTGGTAATTCTCCCAGGCGATGTATCGTCTATGCCACTGCTCCGCTTCTGAAGATCAATGAAGGCGGCAGAAGGAAAACAGGCCTTGAGGAAATGTATACACAAGTCAATGAAGAGCAACTCAGGACATCTCCGGGTAGGGCTGTGCGATATCACGATATTAGACCGTCTTACGATCTCCAGAGCTGACGATCTGTCATTTTTGTGGGATGGTTTTATCACGGTTCTAAGCACTTCTGCACAGGTGACTCTTTTCACCGCATACACGACCAGGCTCCTCAATCTGGAGCTTTTAAACCCAGCGTTCTGTCTCTATTTCAGAGGTATTTATGTCAGTGTCTTTCCCCCCTAACGCTGCTGCTCTGCGCAGATCGCAGCGTGTGTTTATTTATTTACCTGACGACACATGTGCGAAAAAGCGAGTGTGTCCTTCGTCCTTACAGTTCTGTCAGGCGCCGCATCCTTCTCATCTGTTTAATATAAATCCTGGGCCGTGTTCACAAATGCGCTGTTTATCGATGTCTTTGAAAATATACGACTTGTCCAACTTTGGTGAATTACTTGGTCAAGTAATAACTTATGGTAACTATCTGCTTTCGGTTAGACTTTTACACAATTAAAGACACAGTATGTTATCGCTTTAGTAAGACTCTTATTGTGAAAGGGTCAGACAGCAACAGAGCGCTGTATCCATAGACTGTACAAATAATAGACAACTCCTCCTCACTCCTCCCCGTTTACCACAATGACCACGTTCGAGGGGGAAATCATGGCGGATTTACAGACTCCTCCCCAGCTCTGACGAAGCATGTTCCTAATAAGGGCATAAGGGCGGGATCTTCACTGTAGACTTGGCCCTTGCGTCATGAGAGAGACCTCTCAGAAAAGATGCCAAACAGCAACAGACACGAACAACAAGCCTTTACCAAACTTAGTGTTACTATTTTACTTTTATTGTCTGGAGTTTTATTGTGTTTTTTTAATGTATAGAGTTAGTTTGCTGTAGTTTTAAGTCTAGTCTAAGTTCTAAGTCTATTTTTGCTGTGTTAATTATCACAAAGTTGAATAAATTAGTATATTAATTCAAACTTTTTCTTCTTCAGTGTGTAATTTAAGTTATTTTAGTTCCTTAAAAAAAATCGTGATAAAATCGAAATGGGAGTTTATAATTCAAAAATCCTGATATTCTATTTTTGTCATATCGCCCACCCCAATCTCCGGGTTCAGTGGGAATTTCTCCTTTGCGTTTGAGTCGCCCACAGTTTTTCTCGGATTAGTAAGACGCCGGATGCCATTGAAAACACCGTCTGATCAAACTAATTTTTTTATTTTATTTTTTTTTTTATTTGTTTATTTGACAGGACAGTACAAGAAAACATTGCCAGCTCAGTGGCCGATGTTATGTACATAAGGCGTCTAGCCATAGGCTAATTTGCAGCCCCCGTCCCTGGTTAGGCTTTTCAAAGGGGTTTAAAACAGAACAGAAAGATGAAAATCAGTAAAAGGCATCAAACAATACAACAATAAAAAGAAATAAAAGACATATCTGACCACTTCCCATCCCAAGTCCAGCCAAACTGTTCAGTGCTCACACTTTTGTTTGTTCTTTAGCCACAGCTTCAGCTTTTGTGAGAAAAGTCTCAGGTCCATTTGAGAGTCCATTTAGCTCCAGTGGCAAAGAGTTCCATAACTGTGTCCCTTTTACTGAGAACGCAGACTGACCCAGAGCAGTTTTACAAAACTTCACTCTGCAGTTCCCGCTGACTCCAGCTCTGGTGCTCACTCCTTGATTAGTGTATTTTTGTACTAACTGACAGATTACAGACGGAGCAAGACCATTAAGACACTTGAATATATTTTTTATAAAAGAGAAACTGATGAAGCTATCGAATGTCATCATTTTATATTTTTGAATGATAGTGCAGTGATGCCACTTCATTGGTTTTTGATCAAACACTTTAAGTGTTTGCTTGTAGAGTGATGTTAAAGGCTTTAGGACAGATTGTGAGGCCTGGCCCCAAACGATTGAACAATACGACATATGAGATAAAATCATAGCATGTAGATATACTCGTGCCGCCTGAGTTGATACACAAGACCTAATCATACAGAAACAATTTAAATTTGTCTTGATGGTCTTAGACCTTTTTCTGACATGGGCATCAAACTTCAGTTTAGAATCTATAATAACCCCCAAATACTTAAACTCATCAACCTGCTCGATTTTATTTTTGTCAATATTAATGTTTAGATCATTTGGTGAATTTCTCTTTAGAGAGAAACACATGGCAACAGTTTTAGTATAATTTAAGGTCAGACAGTTGTCCCGCAGCCACTGAGATGTGCTGACAAGCTGTCTGTTCAACAAGTCTGAAGCCTGTTTAGGGGAATCTGCAGCTACATAAATGATTGTGTCATCTGCATACAATTGGCAGCTGGTATTTTTGCAGATTTCCGGTAAATCATTTATGTATAGACAGAACAGCAAGGGGCCCAATATCGACCCTTGTGGTACACCTAAATTACATTTTTGGATGGTAGATTTAACACCATTTATTTTTACACACTGTTGTCTTGATGCAAGGTATGATTTAAACCAATTTAAAGCTTGTTTGGAAAAGTTTAGTTGTTTCAGTTTTCTCAAGAGTACTTGGTGGTTTACAGTATCAAAAGCTTTTTTTAAATCGAGAAATACTGCTCCCACACATTTACCTTGATCCAAACTAGTTTTGATGGTTTCTGTAAAGTGACATACAGCCATCTCAGTGGAGTGCTTGGTCGAAATCCAAATTGTTTAGGGTTTAGTAGACTATGTTCCTCCAAGTAGGTCATCAACTGTTCAGCCACAAGCTTTTCTAACACTTTGGAAATCACAGGTAAAATTGAGATCGGTCGATAATTGCAAGCTTTATCTGTTGCTCCTGATTTAAAAATTGGAGTCACAACAGCCGTTTTGAGATTTTCAGGAAATTCATTATTTTTGATTGATAAATTCACTAAATGTGATACTGGTTTTAACAATTCGTTACTGTACTTTTTGATTAAATGTGTATCTAAATCAAAAAGGTCTTTGGCTTTTGAACTATTTAATTGATTAATAATTGTATGGATCTTTTTTGATCAGCTTGTGTGACATTAAAGGATGAATTTGAATCTTTCACATCATCACATGCGACAGAAATTGAATTGAAACTTGCAGCAAGCTTCTCCACTGAATCAACAAAATAGAAGTTAAATTCATTTGCAATTTCCAAAGCATTACTACTGATTGTTCCATTTACATCCAGTTTAGTTATGCATTTACTCTGACTCGAATTACGATTGGTCAATTTATTAATATGTTTCCATATAAGCGAACTGTTTCCATGTGATTCAGCAAACAGATGCATGAAATAAGAGGACTTGGCTTTTCTTAATCCACTAACAACTTTATTCCTTAGTCCCTTAAAGACCAGTATATCTGTCTGTAATTTAGTTTTGATCGATTTTTTCAGTGCTAGATCCCTCTTTTTCATAAGTTGATAAATATGATCAGATATCCATGGCAGGGTCACTTTCCTCCTGTTGGTGTTTGAAACGCAAGCAAATTTCTGAATTACATTTGTCAGTTTCTCTGTTAAAAAAGTAGAGCACTGATTTACATTTTCCATTTGTGTCACATCGTTCCAGTTTATGTTTTTCAATTCAAGTTCAAATAAGGGCTGTTTATGTTTTGGAATTATTTTCCATTTTTAATAACGGACACAGGGTGAATTCCCTCCAGTCGCTTCTTGGTTAGTTTTCGCACCATCAACGTCAAATTATGATCAGATAGACCTGTCACAAAGTTGTAAGTTTTAGTAACTCGTTCTGATTTGTTTGTAAAAATCAAGTCTATTAAAGTTTGACTAGACCGAGTAATCCTTGTTGGATTTTTAACAATTTGAAGCAGTTTATGTTTTGATGCTATCATTTTTAGTTTGTCTTTTCTCCCATTCTCCATCCAATTGATATTAAAATCTCCCATTAAAATTGTTTCACTTTTTATATTAATCTGTTTTAATAGTTCATCAAAATCACTATAAAAAGATACACTATGAGATGGTGGGTTATATAAAACCATAATATTAAATTTCATTGTAGGCGATAGCTCAACGTTTAATCCAAGGCATTCTATTCCAAAAGTATTAAAATCAATAACTGAACATTTAAGTCTATCTCTAATATAAATCAGAACCCCTCCCCCTTTTCCATTTGGACGATCTTTCCTATAACATGTGTAACCAGGAACATCAATCATGTTTGTTGAGATGTTACTATGTAGCCAGGTTTCACTCATGGCTAAGAAATCTAAATTTGAATTACTCAATAAATGGTGAACTTCATTTAGTTTTGACAGAACACTTCGAATATTAAGATGACCTCCAAATATACCTTTAGGTTTAGCTTTTGCATCCCAAATCACCTTTGCATGATTCACAGTTTGAAAATATTTCAGTTCTTTTTGCTTGTTGGACGCATATCCAGAAATCTTTTTAGCACTTGATTTTGCTTGATTTTCAAGGTGAAAAGCAGAGAGAGACTGGATGGTAGCTGCATTTTCCATTTCAGGGTTTGCAACATTTCCAACAACTTTTGCTGCCGCATCCAAAGGGCTCCCATTTAACTTCAATGAAAAATCTTCATCTTGTGCAGCAGTAGTAAGGGTCCTCGCAGTTGCAGAACTAGGCATGTCCACAAGATGGTGCTGTAGACACTCTTCAATGTGTAATTCCACAAATAAACTTGAGCAAATGTTCTTTAGAGGACCTCCCCAAAACGTGACTCTCTTTGTCAAATCCTTGAATTCCTGGTTTGTGTATGGTTCCCCAAAACCATGTGCAAGTGCTAATTTGTTCTGAAGAAAGAAACCCATGACCTGTATAACTGCAGTGAAGTTAGACTGCTATACAATATTCTACCAACGAGAGACCAGACATTTATACAATCAAAAAAGTTAAAAGTTCTTTGTGAAACTAAGAAAAGGTGAATTTCAATTGATACCTGCAAATCCGCAAGTCATTTAGAACGGGTTATTAATTCTCAGATGACATATTTAGCCAGATAGTCATCCAAGGTATTGTGTCTGCCCCCAAAGTGCACGCACGATTAAAGGGAAAGAACGGAGATGAAAAATGCACGCAAAGCAGGCAGCTCACGTCTCAATTACCATAGCTTGACCCAGACCCACAATGGAAGAATAGCGTGAGTCACAAATGTAGAAAAAAGGAACCTGCTGCATGTCGTGGTGTATTACCAGATGCGTAATGAGCAAAGAATAGCCTTTCTCACTTAGGCGGACTGCACAGTGTGAGGAGTAATTGGTCCAACAGGAATGGAGCCAGAATGAACATAAATAATGTTATGCTAAATATCTTTTAATATAATGCTGGTTACATTATGTCTACATTGGGTTTTGTTTTAGTGATTTCAGTGTTTCAGTTTTTTAGACCTTCTGTACAACTACTCGATATTCACAAACGACTACTACTCCACCTCGAGGAAATATAATATGACTAAAGGCCGTGGGCTAAATGAGCCGAGGTATCGACACACATATCAAGCTCAGAAAGCAACACCTCGGCTGAGCTGTGTCACGAGCGTATCATTTTAAGAACAGTCATGTGACCAATACTTTCACTGTGTCACTTTGTATCATATAGCGTTGCAGCAGCGAGCAGCAGGGTATACCAATTGAACGAAAGCAACACCTGGCTCATTTTGTCATTTGGGATTTATGCACCAGGCGCCGATCCCATGTGGTGCGGCGCTCGAGTTGCCGCCCAAATCTTTGGACACGAGGCAAATTTGCCCTGATGCAAAATGATTCAATATATAATGTGTAAAGCACAAGAGCCATCTCTTTTCTTCTTTTACACGTCTGAGTGCGGGCCAGTCAATAACATGGATATATTATATTGATTCATTTGACACAGTTTGCATAGCTCTGTAAGGAGAGCGCCCGGTTTACAACCAAAAGGTCTTGAGTTCGAGTGGGTGTCATTTGACTTGACACCCACTGGTAAGAAAAAATAAATGTGCTTTGCGCCTTTTACTGTCACAAGCAGAAGTAACAGTATTCTTTATTAAATCTTTCTCAGTGACTACATTTTGAGCTATTTCTCATATATTTGTTTCTATTCTCATTATCCTGAGCAGTTTTCCTCTTAGTGAATGATCCCTCTCAGCTGTTAAAGAGCTCACTCCTGATGATTTGGTTCACATTTATGAATGAGAATAAATGAGCTCAGTCAGTGTTGAGGTCGCTTTTTTCCAGACTCACTGTTAATGCCTTTTCACCACCAGATGGGGGCCTATACAGTGTAGTCTAACAACACTGTGTGATACAGTGTGATAGAATTATGAAAGTGTGTGACACATACTTTGAGGTATCATCTGCCCATCACTACTAAAAGCTATTAAACTTTTTTGAGATGAAAAATAGCAAGTTAGTACTTAGCTTCTACTTTGTAATTCCTCAGACGGTAATCTTCTTCACACAAAGCTGGGGACAGGTTAAGGAAATTGCTAACCTGCCCTAAAGCTAGCCCATTTTAGCTACACCTTAGCACCTGGGTATTTTAATCACAGCTTGACTTCATCACTGTTACTTTTTAATAAGAATGAAAATATCTCACAGAAGTACTTATAGTGCCGCTAAGCTAGCCGTTGGGTGCACTTGGTAATTAAAGTCTGTCTGTTAGCGGAGAACCTCTGTGGCTGCGCGGCTAATGCTAATGGGAAAGGTGCAGGTGTCGCGAGTTAACTAATTACTGTAATGTCATCAGCTTCCTCTGGCACTGCTGATCCAGAGCGCAATGTCTCTTTCAAGAAAATGATAAATTATTAGCACAATTATGACCACTTCCGTTTAAGATTAGTTAGTGAGCTAATTAGCTTATCTGCAGCACATCTTGGAAGGGGAATTTGCACTTGTAATATAGGGATGGGAATCTTAGGCCTCTGTCCGATATGATTCACATCTCGATACACCTGCCACGATCCGATTCATTTAAGATACACCTGGTGACACCAGAGCTGCGATGTGATTCGAATCATCACCATGACCACGATGCATCTCGATCCACACATCTGTAACCACCACCAGCCAGATACGATTCGATTTAGGCCAATTATCACGATACATCACGATATTTCACGATCCACACTATGCTTGATGCAATGATTTGATAGAACCAGCTCAAATACATTCAGATTTGACAAATATTCACAATTATTGATGCCATGAATTGACAATTAGAGAACTTTAACCCCTTAACGCCTAGTGTCTCTAATTAGTGCCATACCTCTTCTTGCAAGACTGTGGCTAAAATAATGCATGTTTTCCCTTGATGCCTGTTTGCCCACATCCATGCCGTACCTAGGAACCTTTTGCAAGCACTAGTTTCTCGTAGGACTGGTTAGAGAAGGAACCACATCCGGGTTATGGTAGCTACTTTGCGGAAATAGCATTTCCGCAATCGAGGCTGCAACTTTGACGAAATCTTCAAATGTAAGTTGAGTTGTGTTAAAAAAAAAATGTAGCTGCTCATCGTTTACATCTTTAGATTATTTATTGGAATGAACTTCGTGTGATGGATATTTTTTTTGTTATTTGAAGATAGGTACGTCGCGAATTAGTGACGTCAGGCCATAATGGAAAACTGCAATAGCCATCTGGTGGCATTCATTCACCTCAGAAAAGGGAGTAAAATATGATAATTAGTAATAAAATGGTGACATGTCTATGTTATGTAGATAAATTGTCTGCACCCTGCTTTTTTCCCCTACATCAGGTGATGAAAGCAGCAGCAGCAGCAGTGAGCTGCTGTATTTATGCCTGTTGTCGCAAATTAGTGACATACCTAAAACTATATCTATACTATGTGCTACAGATAAATTAACAATCTCCACTTAATTTAGCATCAGCTTGAAAGCAAAAACACTGATAATATTTTTTTTTCTATAATTGGAAATTAATTCAGGCGTTAAGGTAACTAAATTGTTTTCCCTATCTTTTTATCCTACTTACACAGTATATTCAACGTGTTTAATCACGCACCTTTTTTGGACTCTTTCTGGGCTCTTTACGCTTGTAAGTGGACATAATGACCTGGGCAAATGAAGATGGTTGATTATAGCGATGTTTGGAATATTCATCTGTGTTTGGCTTCCTGCAACTTTTCCTCGCGCTCTGCACACGGGACGTCCTTCATTCAACCCCACTCCACACCGCAGTGTTCCTGTTCTTTTGTTATTTTGAGCCTGAAGTTTACCGGTAAGACACACGCACTCCTCGTGGGAGGAGCGTCATGTGGATGCGTGGGCAGCGGCTTTGTAGCCGTAACGTACTATCTAGAGAAAACCGATATGTCATACGCTCCAACTGCATTCATCAGGTGCCATGTATTTGTTAGCATGCTGTTGGCTAACAATTCTTATACTGCCAGCAGAGGCGTGTCAGCAACATATGTACAATACGCTTAAAAAAAGAACCTAATCAAGTGACTTTCCCATGCACACACATGAAAATTAAAATCTATGACATGCCAATATTTAGGTGCCAAAACGCAGGTGATTAAGCCCAGTTTAATTCAGTTAAAATCTGTGCTGTTCAGAGAGGGTTCATTTTACTGTTTTTATTCCAGGTTTTTTTTTTTTTGCCACCACACTGACAGCAATTTGTAAACACCCTGTGATTTAATTTTTTATTTATTTTTTGTTATTCAGTTTGGATTTTATCATTAAAACACAGAGAGTTTAATCAGTAAAACACAGAGAGAGCACAAAATCCAACAGCAGAAGACGACTGTTGTTAACATTCATACTGCCACACAGTGCCACAGTCAAAAGGTTTTGGGTTCGCCGATTCTCCATTTACTGCTAAAAACTACAGACATATAACAACTCTACTAACAAGGCCCCGGGGATGAAACTTATTTGAATAAAACTTGCCTAATTTTTCGTGGCATCCCCTGAATGTGCACGCTTCCAATTAGCGCCTCTCTTTCTGCTGACACTGACAGTCCGCTGCATGTGTGCATGAAATGAAAGTCACGACACTATCCCCGACTTCGGCAAGACGGAATTTTGCAGGATCACCGACAGTAATCTCCACTTTTATTTTCTAGTAAAGTTTGCCTTTCGGATTTGATGTAGAGTCCAATAACAAACAAGTGAAGTAAACATGTCGTCAACGGCGTTCGACTGACTGCAAACTCTGGCCTCAAGGCTAAAACTTGGTTGATATATTTGATTATACTTGAAGAATAAAGGCAAGACTGACAGCTACTTTGTTCCGTACGCTAACCTGTACGTTATTTCATGAAATCAAGTTGTGGCAAGGATTAAGCTTACAAACCGGATAAAGTTGCCACTCCCCTCATCTTCCATCAGGCCCTTTGAACGTCCAGGATATTTAAAAGTAAAATTTCACCACTGCTTCATCATGTTTCAGATTCTGTTTTAGTATTTTGTGTGGCCACAGCTAGCTGAATCCTAACTTGTTTCAAACTCACAGAATCCCCCTCAGAATTAATGGAACGCATAATTCTGGCCTGCACAGCTTTGCTGGATGGCGAAGTGAAGAAGGGCAGACTGCTAGAGATAAACTGCACTGATTTAGCAAGACTTGTGTCTATGTTTGAATCAATAATACGCTGTCTGCTATATTTATACACTGGCTGTTCATACGTTTTCCCCACAAATCGCAGAACTATGTGGCAAAATAATGTTCTACAAAGAAGGAATAAAAGATTACCCGAGCTTTAACATTTGCCAAAAACCTTATCCTACTAATTGCCTCTAACACACCACACAAGCAGTGCAACCATTCTCTAATAAGGTAATTCCCTCCGGCAATTGTGGGCGATAAGAGCCAAAATCAATGAGTTATAATTACACCCGGTCGTGGTATTCTCGTATCCAGCTTTATGAAAATGGTACGCAGCGCTCGCTCCATACCCACGTGTGTACGCTGCGGTAATGCCGTTTAGTAGTGATTTGATCCGTCCCAAGAGATCCAGTGTGCACGGCAGCCAGCTCATGTGTCTTTGTCATTGTCTGGAAGAGTGGAGGGAGGGAAAGGGTGTATGTGGTGGGGGTGACCACAGCAGAGAATGTCGTGAGTTACACAGGGAAAGACCAACAATGACGCACTTGAAGAGAAAGCCTGCAGGTGGGGTGGGGGGTGGGGTAGCGAGGAGTACCCTGGATTTAACTCAACGGAACTGATTGTTGCGTGTAGCCCTTGCTTGCCTCTGGGTGATTTCCTTACTTTCTCATTGGATGACAACATTACCTCGAAGCAGATGTGTAAAAAAAAAAGGTCAAATATACATGGAAGGAAGACAGAATTTTGTTCCAAGTACAGCTTTGACAAGATTACCTTAGCTATTTCAAACTCCATTCTTCAAAAAGAATCCCTGTTACACCACATCCAAACCACAAAGCAGCAGCTCGGTGAAGCCAGCTCACATTGCCAATACCTTAAATAATGAATTTATATTCCTGAATGGGAGCGCTGCACGGTTCACCTCTCCCTCACTCCCCCCAATCTGTGAGATCATCCTGCCCACACCGCCAATCACGAGCCGCTATGCAGACCGGCGCATCCCCGGAGCCCCTCCTCTACTCCTTTGTCGTTATATAGTCTATGAGAATCCAGTTCACAACACACACAGTGCCCAGCTTCTGCCGTGGATATCGATGCTCGGCTGAAAGCGCTGACTCTTTGATGGAGGGATACGGTAAGGGCATTCTCTTTGAAGGATTCTGTCGCAAGGTTATTGAGGTTCATGAATGGGATCTTTTGTAAAACATTGTAAGCTGAAAAGATTGTTTGGTCTGTTCTTGCATTCTGTTCGGCTAATCCCCCTTTTCTCTGGCTTTCCAGTCACAGCCACATGCTGGCAAGTCCTGAAAGCCGAGCAACAACATCCTCTCTGTCTTTGACATTGACAGCAGCTGAAGCAGCTTTAGAGAAACCCCCTGTAGCGTTAACAGCGCCAGGAGCAATCATCGCACACAAGCTGGGAAAGGGAGACCCACACCAACCCGGAGCATTTCTCGCATCGTTCACCCAAGGACGGCGGCTCGGAAATGGGCTGCTCCTCAGGTAGACAGCCCCAGCGCAAGTACTTCACCCGGACTTGGATTACGGCAACGGCAGCGAGTCGAACACTCTTCCGCAAGACTCTGAGAATCAAGGCTTCAACGGCTCGAGGGGCGAAGGTGATGACGACGGGGGAGAAGCCGTCAAACTGCCGGAGTCCTTGCCGACCCTGGAGAGGTTGGCGCAAGCGACCGGCGGGACGGAGAAGTCGTGGTACAGATGCGTGTTTCCGTTCGGCGTGATCTCCCTGGTGATAGGGATGGCCGGCACGGGGGTGAGTTTCAAGTTCGACACGGGGCTCCAAACTAAATCGGTGTCAGTCGCCCTACTGTGCGCCGGCGTGCTCATGCTGCTGGTGGCCGCCGTGTGCTGGAGGGCCCACAGGTTGAGGAGGAGGAAAAAGAAGGAGGGGGGCTTTTTCACCGTGGACCAGGGCACTTTGTGACCGAGGAAGCGGGACTCGCAAATGGAAACTGACGGAGCAAAGCACTTAGACGAACTTTACCAGTTCAGAGGTCATCCGAGTAATGGCCGAGACAGAAGTGTTGGGCATTCTTGCTGAGCAGATTTTGACTTGACAAAAGTGAAAGATCCAAGCAAAACGCTTTTTCATTTTGTGTTTCTCTGCCGATTACTACGATCTATTGCTGGTGTTCTATTCAGCTCCTTATGTACATGTCTTGGAGCATTAAGACTTAAATATGATCAGCTAAACTAAAACAAGAGTCACCTGCCTTTCAGAACATGTTTGTAGTGGTCTAAACAACACAAAAGCATATTTTATTCATGCAAAACAGCATGGAAACAAGATGTTTTTACTCCCAATGCAGATTCAAATGGTCTTTCAGCCATAGTAATAACACTGCCAATCTTGTTGTAAAGATGCTGGTTTTTCGGAGGAGGAAGGATGGATCATGCTTCCTGGGTCAAGCTAAAATGAATTCACTTTAGGTGGTCCAGAGTGTTGATTTTCCAAAAATAGCTCCCTTTGTATCAGGGGAAAGGTATCTTGGGAGTGTTACGTAACATCAGGCGGTTTCATAGTTTTACATTTCCAAAACGGAGTCACGTCATACAAGCTCTGAAGGCATCTCTTTATCTGTTATCCACCAATTGTAAATTGGGTTAGGATAGTACGGAGCCCTGGAAGTGACATCAGACAAAACAAAATTAAAAAAAAGATTTCTTTTAATACATTTTTATATTTCTTCCAATTTTCTTTTGTCTGATGTAGGATAGAGCTTGTCTTGCACAGTTGTGGGGTCCCTTATATTTGAACTGTTTAGTCCAAAGCAGCTTCTCAATGTTTTTAACCACGGAGGAAGTTTCAGAAAAGCTAGGTATTCTCAGCAAATGTGTGCATCTTTTCTAGGGCCAAAGCATTATTTTATCAAGTCTCGTGAAGAGTCATTTCTGCATTACATTGCATCCTTGCCAATTTCGACCGTAAAAGTTGCGATTTGATCGAATAGTAAATGATTTACTCTGGTACAAAACATAAAATGTTTTAATGCCATTTTTCCTCTGTTGCCACTAAGCTTGGTGGACAGTAATTATATGTATCTATGGTCCAGCTTTGCCGGGATCCATTCCCCCCAAGTCCCGGATTTCAGACAGAATCGCCTTTTTCACTGACTGCTGCCAAACTGCTTTCCCTTTGGACTTGTCAGGAATATTGTCGGACCGCAGTTGACAAGTATATCCAACCACAAGTATATATAAAAGTCAAACAGCATTATGTATTTTTCTCAAAACCTTTCTGTACATTTGACTTCTACCAAACTGGCATATCGTCCGTCACGTCATGCACCATTTTGATTATTTTCATTGAATTGTTTTTTACGTGTGATAAAAGAACATTGAGTTAGCTTTCCCTAGGCTTGGTGTGACAAGATTTGCTACGTTGTGATTTTGGGGGGCAGGTATCCTGTAGCCACCAACAAATCAAATGCACTTATTTTGTTTAAGGATATCAAATCAAATCTTTCTTTTCGATCTAGTTTCCACCAATTGTGAATTTTTGATCGTGAGAAACTATATTAGCCAGAAATGTAGCAGTGCAAAGTGTCGAACCTATTGATGTTGGTCAATGGTAGCAGAACTTTAATACAAAATTCATATAGAACAACAATATATCTGCTGTATTTGACAATTGGTAAAGTGCATAGGGCTGGTTAGATTACCATTTCATCGAAACATACTGTACATACGTGGCATCCTTGGAATGTGAAATTCTCACACTGAACTACGATTAGTACTTTCCACCAGCATTATCCCATCACAATAATTAATTGGAAAAATGTTTAAAAAAATTGTCATATGCACTTTAAGAACATGACATGACATTTCTTTGCACAGCTCCCTTTTCGTGTATTTTTTTCCTACAAACTGTTTGTGAAGCCCGTTGATCCACCGTAATCTTTTGTCGATAAATGTCAAGCTTGCTTACACATTTGGTCGAGATATTGGCGTTCCTCTGAAGACATATCATGAATACAGTAGGTGCTGTGTTGAACCACAAGTGTAGCCACATCTTTTGAATGTACCTCCAGCAGTAAGTGTCTTATAACAATCCTGTATAGATTGTAACTATTTTAGATAGAGGAAATTGATATGGCACTGTGTGTTTATCTATGGACTATTATATTGTTTCTGGTTCGGTATGTTTTTATGGATATTTCAATGTTTTGGCTGTTTGTTTTGAATTTTGATTGACAACATTGGAATTTACACAAAACATTTAAAAAAAGCAGATGATGGTCAGTAACTTTCCAAAATGGAGAAGCATTCAATCAGGAGGCCCCGCACATTGTAATGTTGTGAAGTGACAAGATGGCCTAACTTTTTGTTCTTGGCCTTGATCTTAATCTACGCCTGGTGACTCTAGGAAGGTCAAAGAGTTTAAGAGGTCGTACTTGTGAGAAGTAACGCAAATGAGCGTTCTCTCACCAGTGATTCGGTTACCCCTTGCGGTACATGGTCTCATCTTGTTAAATTCAATTCACTCCTGATTAAAGTGACAGTCTGTAAGTTTAAATGTTTTACTAATTTAATAGATTGCGTAAAACAGACTGCCTGGGCCTGCAATTTGATGCAACGCAAGTAATAATAAATCCTATTTTTTACTAAAGTCCCTCCCTTTGCTGATTGAAGCAACTGATCATAATCCCTGGTGCCATGACTTTGACCAATGAGGTGAGCTTTTCCTGTGAACCGGCCTGTCAGCTCCAATCAGGAGGGAGCGTGATTGTTTACTTATTCATTTTGCAAAGTAGAGGTGACTTGAGGTCCAATCAGAAGGGGAGGGAAGGATTGTTTACTTTTGAAATCTCTGTATCTTCATTTTTGCAATCTTACAGATTATCACTTTAAGGCCTAGTTTTGGCTCGGTTAAGTCCTACTGGTTTACAACAAGTAAAGCACTGATTTGGATCTAAAATAATTGCAACAAAATGCTTTTATGTTGCAACCCTACATTGATTCAAACCGGCTATCCAGTGATTGACAAGCAATTGCTTAACCTCTACACTCTTTTAGCATTTCAGTCAAGTTATATCATAATTATGAGATCCGTAGAGACTAAAAACAGAATATAATATCACTAAAAGGCCCGATCGGACACAAAAGTGACGTTTTTGAGCTTTTTTGACCATGCTCTGAGGTTCAAGCTCCCGTTTAAAACACACCTAGAGCGATGTTTTGTTTCATCCACGGCCATTTCAGTAATTCTGGATATTATACATTGCCCAAAGCAGTTTATAAAAATAGCTTTATTACTTGTTTACAGGCTCAATTAGCATGCTTCTCCTAATTTGGATGAAAATGAGTGACTCTTTTCTTAATGAGATGACGATCCAGAAGTTTCTCGCATAAATTCCCCCAAGTCCTTTTACGTTAATGGTGGGTTTCTTTCTCACAAGTCTGAACTTTAACGGGAAAATGTCCACGTTTTGAGACCTGAATTGCTTAAGTGGTTGTGACCATTTTGGTTTATTTTTCTTCCTCTGAGTGCCTTTTTCTCGTAACATCCTTGCCCTCTCTGTAAAGTGCAGTTATTGTATGCCGGTAGCTCAAATGGCAAAGATGATGGTCCTTTTTAAGTTACGAAGTGCATGAAGACAACGCAAGAATAACTTTGATAGACCTTTTAGCCGACAACGAAAATACCAAATACTGTATTTTGATGAACAGTTTATTTTTGTCGTCCTGTAAATGTCCTGTACAAATGTTGTTTACTGTAAAATGCTCAAATTAAAAAGCAGATTTTGGAAGCCAGCTGTCGGGGTGTTTTTTTAAATGTATTTATTTTTCATTCTGTGGAGCCAGTGCGAGAGATTATACCAACATTTTTTTCAACCATGGCCTACTGCAGATATCCCAGTAGTAGTGAGACACAACTTACTTTCGGGATAAAATGTAATATTACATCAGAAAAATGGGGGGGAAAGTGCAAATAAATAAATTGGGCCCAAAAATCTATTGTTTATCTGTCATTTATTGAACGAGAAGTTGATATAGTAATTATCGTGACAAATGAATGAAAACCGCTTTTATATCCTATTGTGTGTACTTTTCCACTCAAATATAAATCATCATGATGAAAAGTGGCTAACGTTAGCTGCTTACCTTTAGCTTGTGCTCTTGAATGACCCTAGCCTGACGTTAGCCTCTCCTCTCACGCTAAAAGGCAATAATCTAAGCCGTTTCCTTCATTCATGTAAAATCTATGTTAAGTAAACCTTATCTGACGAATATTTATCCATCAGGGGAAAAAAAAAAGAAAAGTCTTTTGACTTCGGTTAGCCTTTTTTGCAGAAATCGATTATTAGCTAGTTTGGTGAAGTTATTGTAAATGTAGCACACTCATTCTGTTGGAGATTCGGACACGCTGCTCACTACTTTCTCCAGGGTGGACATTCGGAACACGACGGGGGACAAACCTGCTTCCTTGTGACCACCACACTGCCACCTACTGTTCTGGAGTGTGCACTGTAAGACTTTTAAATATGGCAAAAGGTTGTATGCAGCCAACTTTACACTTTTTACATTGAGCAATTTAAAAAAGGTAGTGAAGTGGAAAGTGGAAATACATTTACCAGATTTCAAAAGTTCTCATCAAAAATACTCTAGTAGTCTACTGTAGAGTTTTTGAGGATCAGTACTTCACGTACGTAGGCTAGGTTTACTTTGTTACTGACCACCTCTGAAGTATTGGCAGCAGCGGTTTTCTCTCTCTTCTTTTGCTTATAAATGCAATAACTTGACAGTTTTGTGGTCTAAATCCAGTTGTGTGCCCTGTGTTACTGGTAATTGTTAAACGGTGAACTGCAATACGGACTTTTTGCAGAGGCCATCGTTCCAACTGAAGTCATTACCACACAGTGATCTGGTAAGTGGCTCAAGCAGACCACGCAGTGCAGAGGAGGAGTAGGAAGTGTGAGCAGTGAGCAATGGGCAATGAAACCAGACGGCGTCAGGCATGCGTTTTATTTGCTCTTACCACTCTGTAGTGAAGACAGCACCTCTATCGTGGTGAAAACTCTACGTGTTAAACTGTCAGGCTGTCATTCACGCTGTCCTCCCAATGTGGATGTGGACAGAATTAAATCATGGTGTTAGTTGTGTATATAAGGGGAGTTACTTTTTTTTTAAGTACCAAATATTAAGTTTTGGACCAGTTGGCTTTCTTAACCAGTTACTTGCTGTCCCCCCAGGGGGTTAGGGTTAGGTTTATGGTCAGGGGTTGGGTTATATAGCATTAGGGACAACAAATGTGATGTAAGTTGTGTTTCACTCACACAGATCTTACGAGTAATTTAGAAACTAGGGGCTTTCAAATGAGGTATCACACTGGCATATACAGTGCATCCGGAAAGTATTCACAGCGCTTCACTTTTTTCACATTTTGTTATGTTTACAACCATAAACGTAAAGATTTTATTTTGAATTTTTTACTGAAAGTTCACACACAAGTAACAGACAACTGTGAAGTGAAAGCAAAATGATACATGATTCTGTTATTTTTCAAAAAATAGAAAAGTGAAAAGTGGGGCGTGCATAAGTATTCACACCGCATTTTCGGAGTGCATTAAATTGCCTTTATAACATTCCTAATGACTGCAGAATGTTCACACCTTGCCCTAACCATTAAATAGAGGCCACCTGTGTGTAATCTACTCTCAGTATAATTCCAGCTGTTCTGTGAGGGCCTCAGAGCTATGGTCAGAGTGTATTGGTCACTAAACAACATCATGAAGTCCAATAACACACCAGACGGGTCCGAGATAAAGTTATTGAGAAGTATAAAGCTGGGTTAGGTTATAAAAACATTTCCAAAGCTTTGAACATCTCTCAAAGTACAGTTAAATACATCATCCAAGAATAGAAAGAGTGTGGCATCACAGCAAACCTACCAAGACCCGGCTGTCCTCCTAAACTTACTGACCGAACAAGGACCGCACTGACCAGAGCTGTTACCAAGAAGCCTATGATGACCCTGGATGAACTGCAGAGAGCTACAGCTCAGGTGGGGGAAACTGTACACAGGACAACTATTAGTCGTACACTGCACAAATCTGGCCTTATGGCAGAGTGGCATTTTTGAAAGAAAACCATAAGAAATACCGTTTTCTGTTTGCTAGAAGCCACATGGAGGTCACGTGGTGGCTTCTAGCAAACAGAAAACGGGACTTCTTATGGTTTTCTTTCAAAAATCGCTTGTTCTTGCCACTCTGCCATAAGGCCAGATTTGTGCAGTGTACGACTAATCGGACCCGTCTGGTGTGTTATTGGACTTCATGATGTTGTTTAGTGACCAATACACTCTGACCATAGCTCTGAGGCCCTCACAGAACAGCTTAATTATACTGGGAGTAGATTATGCACAGGTGGCCTCTATTTAATGGTTAGGGCAAGGTGTGAACATTCTGCAGTCATTAGGAATGTTATAAAGGCAATTTAATGCACTCCGAAAATGCTGTATGAATACTTATGCACGCCCCACTTTTCACTTTTCTATTCTTTGAAAAATAACAGAATCATGTATCATTTTGCTTTCACTTCGCAGTTGTCTGTTACTTGTGTGTGAACTTTCAGTAAAAAAATTCAAAATAAAATCTTTACATTTAGGGTTGTAAATATAACAAAATGTGAAAAAAGTGAAGCGCTGTGAATACTTTCCGGATGCACTGTAGGCTGTAAGCCAGGGGTCTCAAACTGATTTTGGGTCGTGGGCTGAAATTCAGCTCCCCATATAATGTGAATAGGAAAATACTATTGAGAAAACATTTTTCAGTAAATGAATAATGATGAGCTGTGATTTTAAAATAATGCTCATTTAGTCAAAATCCCAACAGGACCAGTTGCCTAATAAATCATAATCTGTGTAACAAGTTTCTCAAAGTTGAATGATATAACAGGATCAGTTGATAGGTGGGTATCTTTACCCTCGTCTTTGATTGGTAGGATAAGTGTGATAAAAATGAATATGCTCCCCAAAATATTGTGTATATTTCAGAATGGGCCATTGCCCCCACCTACTGATTTTTTTGGAAAGATTAAAAAGTTATTCATAGGATTTATTTGGGAAAACTCTAAAGCTCGGATTCGGCTATCCTTATTACAAATGCCGTATAATAAGGGAGGGCTAAAATGTCCTAATATAATTTGGTATTATTGGGCGACACAGCTGCGATCAACAAAATGAATTTTGATACAAGCAATGCACCACAGTGGAGGGAGATGGAGTCAGAAGGTCTGGATTTACCATTTCCGCAATATTTATATTCAGACAAGGTTTCTAACCTGATTAAAAAAAGTAAAAACCCAATTGTTAAGAACATGATTAAAATCTGGTCTAAAGTATGCAAATATGTAAAAGAGCCTTGAAACTTATCTCTTTATACTCCAATTTGGAGGAATCAATGTTTCATTCCAGGAAGATCTGACATTGTTTTTCAACAGTGGGCGTCAAAGGGATTAAAAAGAATACAGGATCTGTATAGACCAAATTCAGATACACTAATGTCATTTGAGGAAATAACATGCCAGTACAACATAGACAAAAAATACTTTTTTAAATTTCTTCAACTTAGAAATTTAATGAGAACTAATAATAATACTCTAACTAAACCTAAAAAAACAGACCTGGAAAAAATTCTATCTGAAAATAGTCGGAGCAAAGGTGCTATATCAGAATTGTATAATTTCTTATCTAACTCAACTGAAAACTCAGATTCTAAGGTCAGGGCATGGAATGAGGATTTAGCAACAAACATTTCAAAAGAGGATTGGGAGTCGGCGTGCACAAACGCACATAAACAATTAATTAATAGTCGATTTAGGCTCCTCCAGTATAAGTGGCTCATGAGAACCTATGTGACACCAGAAAAACTGAATAAATATAATAGAAATGTACCTGATGTGTGTGCAAGATGTACTAATGCTAAAGGAACATTGTTCCACTGTATGTGGCAATGTCCTGAGGTGGAACTTTTTTGGGACGAGGTTAAAAGAGCTGTACAGACAATCATCTCAAAGGATGTTCCAAAAAATCCTGTACTTTTTATTTTAGGAATTTATCCTGGAAAACATACGTTTACAAAGAATGAGCAGATAATGATAAATATGTGCT
Source organism: Neogobius melanostomus (assembly GCA_007210695.1). Classification (NCBI taxonomy): domain Eukaryota; kingdom Metazoa; phylum Chordata; class Actinopteri; order Gobiiformes; family Gobiidae; genus Neogobius; species Neogobius melanostomus. Next base: position 4,074,458 of record VHKM01000156.1, read on the forward strand.
TCCTTCAAAAAGAAGCACAAAAAGAACAATTGCAATGCATTGGAAAAAGAGCAATAGGCCCAAGTTAGGATATTGGGTGAAACAAATACTCATAGTATTTCCCCTGGAAAGGATTACGTGCTTTAGAAAGGGAAAGTTGTTTGTATTTGAAAAAGTGTGGGGACCATTTAAATATTTTGTAGATAATGTTATTTTAAGTGTAATGTATTACTGTGAACCTATAGGCTATATACATGTGTGTGTTGTTTTAATGAAATGCTTGGCAGTATAGTAATTTGTAAACAAAGTATCTGGGAAAGGTTAGGGTTTTGTTTTTAAGTTTCATTATCCTCATATATACACAGTATATATATATATATATATATATATATATATATATTTCTGTTTTTTTCTTCTTCTTTTCTTTTGTGTATAATAATACAAATTCTATGCCAATCAATATGTGGTGTATAAAACCAATTGTTGGCTTACTGTTCTGATTGTACTATATTCATGTACATTAATAAACACATTGTTATAGAAAAAAAAACAAGTTTCTCAAAGTGCTACACTGTAGTTCTTGTTCATCGACTCCACACTTGGTGGTGATAAGCTGCTACTGTAGCCACAGCCGCCCTGGGGCAGATGACCAACTACCACGTGACTATAATGTGTTGTTCATATCCTGATCTCTTATTTTGTCAGTGCCCTCTGCTGGACATATGTGGAATTATTTCCTTTTTTTATTATGGCTGCCCCCGAGCAGCTCTCAACTGAGCCACAGTTTAGTTTTGAATATCATACAAACACATAACAAATCATTTAAAACAACATTTATCTGCACTCTCTCGTCTTCGTATATGCTTCTGCGCTGTCAAACACACTACCGGGTCAAATTTATGCAGACGGACCTCTGAGCAATCCCATAATTCATTGCGCCCATTGAGATTACGATTTTGCTTATTTGCGTAGCTGCCCTCTGCTGCACTGTATTTTTTATTTCAGATTGTTCCAAGTCGTGTGAAAATCCGCAGTTATAGGATCACGGCCTCTGACAAATTGTCTCCTTGCTGTCAAAGTCAGGTTGCAAAAATGTTATTTCAGCTTCCCTTTCACCCACATCATTATCTGCCACTTACTACAGACCACCCATCGCCAATTTCTCACTAGTTTAGCTCTCCATTCACTCCAACCCCGTGCATCTACGTTAGCCGCCCTTTGTGCACGCAGCTGCTCCCATGAATATTCAAATGAGCCTTCTAAACTGCGCGCCCACGCATCTATAGCAATCTTCCTCCTCCTTTCTCTCCCACAGTCATCGTCGATAAGGAATCATGTCACCACAGCTGCCCATCCCCGCGGACACAGCTATAAATAACCCGGCCTGGCGTTCAAAGGAAACAGTAGTGGAGTGGGGTTAGCCAGAGGAAAGGAACAAATTGGGTGCAAAATGATATAGTAGCAGATGGTTGGAAAAAAAAATCAACTGAGGGAAATGACTATGAGGGGAAGCGCATGACGTCACAGCATTTGGAAACACAGCCACTTATAGTAGTGCCAAAACAAAAGCCGTATGAGAGGCAGCATAAGTTATGAAATCTGCTCTGGCGAGTACTCAAAAGCCACCTACTATCAAATGGGAAAGGCAAATGAATCAAGTTTAAGTGGAAATGGCAAACTGAACTGAGAACAGTAGACAACAGTCTCATTTACTAAGAGTTTGTTCAAGTGTAACGGCCGCTGGCTCTGTGCAGATGTTGCAGAGAGCGTCCCTCAGACCTCAACCTAATTTCCCAATACATGCGTTTCCCGTGACGTCGCCGCCATTTTGAATACCGAAACACCGAACACCGCAGTTATGCCATCCGCCTGTTGCGCTATGGGATATACGAATGCCCTGTCTCAGAAAAAAGGGACTCGCTTTCTACAAGGTGCCTAAAGACCCAGTTCGTCGACAGAAATGGATAACTGCTATCTGGAGAGACCACTGGACTCCAAGCTGTGCAGTGAGCATTTTGTTTCAGGTAAGTGAAGCAACGCGGCCGCCGTTGAAACAGTTGCAACAATATAACGCAAGTAAGGCTAGGCTACAAACAAACACTAGGCTATCCGTTTATCTACATGAATATACTCTGGCCTAGGCTGTAACTCCAGTCGAAAAGCTTTGGGTGATGCCAAACTGGAGACAATGTGCTCCGTTAAGGCGGGGGGTAAGAGGTTAAAATGTAGCCTACTGACCCGTGCGAACTGCCCGTCATAGAACAACATAAACACACTTCTCTTGTTAACGTTACCCCGATCCATAGCTGATAAAACCATAAACTATCGATAAAACACGACTCATAGTAGGCTAAAACAAAATAACAACCCACAGCTTAACTGTTTGCTTGAGAGAGACGAGCCGACACATGCTAACGTTCGCAAAAGGCAATCGTTTGTTTATTACTTACCCTTCCTGTGACCAAGAACATTTTGCGCCTCTTCAGCTGTATATTGTTATCCGTAACCCATCCTGAGATAAAGCAGTGATAGGCTTCCGTGCTCTTAAAGCCCTAGAGGGTTCACCGGTGTATGGAGAGGGATTATGGACCAAATAGATGTCCACAAAAGTTAGATGCAGTAAACTGTCACTGGTTTTAAGTGGCGTTAAAAAATCTCCAGACAGTTGATAAGGATCAAATCCCAAGGTTTCGATCTTCTTTGTGTATCTGTTCAGCTCGTCTGCTGTCAAGTGTGCAATTTTTTGATGTAGCATCTTGAGTTCAGTAGTTGAGACGCAGGTAGATACACTGTTGCACTAGCCAGCGGTGTTCAAAATGGTGGATAGAACTACAGAAGTCACGTGACTGAAACGCATGTATAGGTTGCGTTCACAGCCTTTTAATATGTCATGTCATAATTTTAGTTGGAGCAGGGCCAATACACCTCAATGGGAGTGGCACATATGGTAAGAAATCTCCAAACACATCTTGTGGCTGAAAGTCCTTTGTGTGACCAACATCAAGCACATCATTTTGAATATTATTCCACGTTCTGACCTTTATGAGACAGTAATTTGACCTCATTTCATATGTGCTGAGAGAGAAGACGCTGAACTTTGTGACAGTTGTTTCATGTGGACAGGTCCAGCCGTTAGAGACCCATAAACCAAGTCCAGAATTTAGCATTTTGGTGGTTGCCATTGGTAGCCTGGCTAACGCCAGACTAAAATCACAAGTGATATTTAGTCTGGGGACCACCAATTCATTTTCTCGTAGGAGAGGTGTAGTTTACGATTGTCCATAGCCGTTTATTGGGCTCTACGAATGTCTCTCATGCGTCTGCACGTAGCCATAGCCAATCGTATCATGGTATCAGATGACGTATGACGTACCTGCTGTAAACTTTTGAGCTAAACTATTTAGAACACGTTCTAAAGCTTGATCGAAAGATGGCATCGCGTCTGCTGCTGTCATGTTGGATCCGTAAATATTTTTTATTTTTTATCCCTAAACAAACTACAAGCTTCCGTATGTCAAATAGCGCGTCATCGTCTTACCGTCCCTCCTCGTTCTGTGATTGGTGCCCAAATCCATGGAAAAATGTCGGCCATGGTCCCCAGGCTGTTGTGAAGTTCGAAAAGATTCGAGCGCACACAGCAGTCTGGCGTTAGCCAGGCTAGGTTGCCATAGGTACCACAATAGAATACTTGCAGTGTGCCATGTGAACGAAATTGGCTGTCATTGAGCAGCTCAGTTCGTGGACACTTTCACCTATCCAGAAATCTTGTCCTGCTTCTGGCAATGCACCCATTAGTTTCTTTTTTCAACTTTACCAGTTTCATGATTTTAATTGACAGATTACAGAAAGCAAATGCCAAATTGTTTCAGACCGAGTTCTGCAGTGATACTTTAGCCTTCACCTTCGTTGGTTGTTGCTTGCTTTAACTTCCTTCCATTGACCTCCTATAGCTGTAGTGCATATGACACCGCCTGCTACTGTGCTACTGTACATCAAAGCGATCATATCTCTTTATCTGAGTACGCGAGGCAGCACATTCATCACCCTGACATACCCTACACACTGTCGGCACCGACCGCACACTTCCAAGTTCACAGCATAAAATCAATCATGGTGTGATGGTGTCACTGGTTCGCGAGATTTGGGAATTACTACATTTCTAGCAGTAGTGGTTTTAGGCCTAGAATATGGATGTTTGTCATCTTTTTCATAAGTAATTCCTTCACACAAACCCTCCCCATCTCAGACTTCATACACCAGCTTAAAAAAAAAATCAGTAGCTAATTTAATGAATTTAACACATTTTCACTCAATATTTGCAGAAATAACCACTGCCATCGTTTGGAGCAGAAAATCCTCTGCCACCTGTTCTTTGTACAAACACAGCTCTACCAACGCAAAACCAAAAGCTAAGTAACAAAACGTAATGTGCTCAACTTTTTTTTTTATAGAATTGAAAACAAAAGTGGATAGACCCTCGACGCACCAGGTACAGTACCACTGACTGTTTTGAATGAGGGATCTTGGCTTATTTAGTACTTTAAATCAATGGTTCTCAGAAAACCATCACCTTAGCATGACCGGCCACGGCCCAAATAAGCATTGCATTTCTTTAAAACATTGTATTTTCCCACAAACTATTATTGCATAAGCATAATCTGACTGAATCATTGTAGAAGTGTTTCTACTACTTTTTTCATTAGATAAATGCTCCCTGGGAAAAGCTCACAAGCCACTTTTGGGTCCCAACCCACCAATTCATAATTATTACCTCCCAAGAATCAAGATAGATTGATTGTTTATTCCGAGTTCAATGTATATTACATACTGTACACACATGACATTTTTTTGCATTACCGCGTGCAGCTTTTATAACATTTTAACATACAGTACATAATACAACCCCTCCTGGAACCGCTACCTTAACATGGTGGAGGGGTTTGAGTGCCCGAATGATCCTGGAGCGCTGTTGTCGGGGCTTCATGCCCCTGGTAGGGTGTCTCATGGCAAACAGGTCTTAGGTGACGGGTCAGACAAAAAGCGGTTCAGAAGCCCCTTATGAGAGACCAACAGGCCCGGTTAGAATCGTGAGGCCGTCCTTCTGTGGACCCACCACCTGCAGGAGGAGCCATAGGGGCTGGTGAAACCCGGCAAGTGGAAGAAAATGGATGGATGGATAAATACTGTACAACTCGAAAAGGAGAATAATAACTTGGTTAAGTTCCTACCCCTGTAAGTATCATGATTTCATTAATGTGGTAGGAGCCAATAGCAGGGCAACGTGCAACAACTTGATGGCAACAATCAGCCAATCCCAGATATAGCAGTCCGACAATGCAACTACTCACCAGCAACGCACCAAAGCCTCTGAGCCAGTGAAGTGAAGCACAAATACAATTTGCCAAGTTTGGTCATGAAAAGTCTGATTTGTTTGTTTTTTCTTTACTATTACAACATTATTTCAGTAATACACTTGTAGTATTCAACCAAATATAGATACAATATTTGAATATTGCGTTTTCCAACCAAGTGTGGCAATCACTTTAATTTTCCTTCAGTTTTCCTTCACGTGGCAACATGCCAATTTAATGGGAGAAAGATACAGTGCCCCTTGTACATCAACCTCACTACATCACCACCAGTCCACCATCCCACCCCACCAGGACCAGCCACAACCATCACACTACTGGTCGCCACCCTGCCATCATCCACCGCCACACTACCAGCTCCTTCAGTAGTTGCTTCCCTTCACAAAACATAATATAACGGGAAAAAATAAATAAATAAACTGTTTGCATGCAAGATAAAGGGCTAAATTGTGTCTATGAGGATCTAAATAAACCTAAATTGGATTATTATGTTTTAGCTGGGTGAAAACAATGTGCACACCAGACAAACACCTAACTCAAATACTTCAATAAAGCGTAAAAGCATGATCTCTAATTAAAATGAATAAAGGCTAAAACTGCAGATGACCCCGAGTACCACCTGAAGAAGCCAAGCACCACAGTTTGAGAAACACTGGTATGGGCCATGTCTCATGATTAATGAAGAATCACAGCATGTGTGAAGGTGATATGATTATTGTTGTGTCTCACTAAAGACTCCCCGAGGAGAATCTTCAGCACTTGAAATGCAGCTCCTCTTCCTGCGATGTCATCTGTAATAAGTGCTGATAGAAACTTTGGAGGAGGAAACTTCTTTGAGAGGTTACAGACCTATTATAGGAAAAAAGTTCTAAAACTGTTATATTATAAAATGCTCCTTGAATCCCAACCAAGTAGAAGAAGAAGATCTTTATTTATATAGCGCCTTTCACAGACATGGTCACAAAGCGCTTTACATGAGAGTATTTTACATTCACTCCATACTTGGTGGTGGTAAACTACCTTAGTAGCTTCAGTTTCCCCTGGGGGAGACTGACAGAAGCGCAGTCACAACTGCACACATCTGCGCCAACGGTCCCTCTGATCACCTCCATGCATTCACTCACACATCATTCATCCTGGCCTATTGTACTAAGTGCTCACGGTCTCTTGAACGTCTACTTTTTAATAAAAATCACAAAAGTTGGTTTATGATGTACCAGTGTATAATATCAAGGACCGTGACGTCGCCCGGTATGGCGCAGCCGGGGCCCACCCTGGAGCCAGGCCTGGGGTTGGGGCTCGAATGCGAGCGTCTGGTGGTCGGGCCTCTGCCCACGGGCCCGGCCGGGCACAGCCCGAAGGGACGACGTGGGCCCGCCCTCCTGTGGACCCACCACCCGCAGAGGGATCCGTAGGGGTCGGGTGCAGAGAGGACTAGGTGGCAGTCAAAGGCGGGTGCCTAGACGACCTGGTCCGCGTATGCAGCTTCTGGCGTTCGGGACATGGAACGTCACTTCGCTGGGGGGGAAGGAGCCTGAGCTTGTGCGGGAGGTCGAGAGATACCGGCTAGATATAGTCGGGCTCACCTCCACGCATAGCCTGGGTTCCGGATCCCAACTCCTGGAGAGAGGCTGGACTCTCCATTTTTCTGGAGTTGCCCGCGGGGAGAGACGGCGGGCTGGGGTGGGTTTGCTCATAGCCCCCCAGCTCAGCCGCCACGTGTTGGAGTTTACCCCGGTGAACGAGAGGGTCGCGTCCCTACGCCTTCGGGTTGGGGACAGGTCTCTCACCGTTGTCTCGGCCTACGGGCCCAACATCGGTGCAGAGTACCCGGCCTTCTTGGAGTCCCTGGGAGGGGTACTAGATAGTGCTCCGACTGGGGACTCCATTGTTCTACTGGGGGACTTCAACGCCCACGTGGGTAACGACAGTGAGACCTGGACGGGGGTGATGGGGAAGAACGGCCTCCCCGATCTGAACCCGAGTGGTGTTCTGTTATTGGACTTCTGTGCTAGTTACAGTTTGTCCATAACGAACACCATGTTCGAGCACAAGGGTGTCCATAAGTGCACGTGGCACCAGGACACCCTGGGCAGGAGGTCGATGATCGACTTTGTAGTTGTGTCATCTGATCTCCGGCCGCGTGTCTCGGACACTCGGGTGAAGAGAGGGGCTGAGCTGTCAACCGATCACCACCTGGTGGTGAGCTGGATCCGCTGGCAGGGTGGGAGGAAGCCGGTCAGACCTGGCAGGCCCAAACGTGTTGTGAGGGTCTGTTGGGAACGTTTGGTGGATCCCTCTGTCAGTAGGGTCTTTAACTCCCACCTCCGGAAGAGCTTCAACCAGATTCCGAGGGAGGTTGGAGACATGGAGTCCGAGTGGACCATGTTCTCCTCCTCCATTGTCGATGCGGCTGCTCGTAGTTGTGGCCGTAAGGTCTCTGGTGCCTGTCGCGGCGGCAATCCCCGAACCCGGTGGTGGCGCCCGGAAGTAAAGGATGCCGTCAAGCTGAAGAAGGAGTCCTACCTGGCCTTGTTGGCTTGTGGGACTCCGGAGGCAGCTGAGAGGTACCGGCAGGCCAAGCGTGCTGCAGCTCGTGCAGTCACAGAGGCAAAAACTCGGGTCTGGGAGGAGTTCGGAGAAGCCATGGAGGAGGACTATCGGTCGGCCTCGAAGAGATTCTGGCAAACCATCCGGCGCCTCAGGAGGGGAAGCAGTGCTTCACCAACACTGTTTACAGTGCGGGCGGGGAGCTGTTGACCTCGACTGGGGATGTGGTCGGGCGGTGGAAGGAGTACTTCGAGGATCTCCTCAATCCCACTGTCACGTCTTCCGATGAGGAGGCAGAGGCTGGGGACTCGGAGGGGGTTCGTCCATCACCCAGGCTGAAGTCACTGAGGTGGTTAGAAAGCTCCTCGGTGGCAAGGCCCCGGGGTGGATGAGATTCGTCCCGAGTACCTTAAGTCTCTGGATGTTGTAGGGCTGTCTTGGTTGACACGTCTCTGCAACATCGCGTGGCGGTTGGGGACAGTGCCTCTGGATTGGCAGACCGGGGTGGTGGTCCCTCTCTTTAAGAAGGGGGATCGGAGGGTGTGCTCCAATTACAGAGGGATCACACTTCTCAGCCTCCCGGGTAAGGTCTACTCCAGGGTGCTGGAGAGGAGGATCCGGCCGATAGTCGAACCTCGGATTCAGGAGGAACAATGCGGTTTTCGTCCCGGTCGTGGCACACTGGACCAGCTCTATACCCTACATCGGGTGCTCGAGGGTTCGTGGGAGTTCGCCCAACCAGTCCACATGTGCTTTGTGGATCTGGAGAAAGCGTTCGACCGTGTCCCTCGTGGTGCCCTGTGGGGGGTGCTCCGGGAGTATGGGGTCCGGGGCCCTCTGCTAAGGGCTGTCCGTTCCCTGTATGACCGCAGCAGGAGCTTGGTTCGCATTGCCGGCAGTAAGTCAGACTTGTTTCCGGTGCGTGTTGGTCTCCGCCAGGGCTGCCCTATGTCACCGGTTCTGTTCATTACCTTTATGGACAGAATTTCTAGGCGCAGCCAGGGGCCGGAGGGTGTCCGGTTTGGGAACCTCAGGATCTCATCTCTGCTGTTTGCAGATGATGTTGTTCTGTTGGCTTCATCAAATCAGGACCTCCAGCGCGCACTGGGGCGGTTTGCAGCCGAGTGTGAAGCGGCCGGGATGAGGATCAGCACCTCCAAATCTGAGGCCATGGTTCTCCACCGGAAAAAGGTGGCTTCCCCGCTTCAGGTCGGTGGGGAGTCCTTACCTCAAGTGGAGGAGTTCAAGTATCTCGGGGTCTTGTTCACGAGTGAGGGACGGATGGAGCGTGAGATCGATAGACGGATCGGTGCAGCGTCAGCAGTGATGCGGTCGCTGTATCGGACTGTTGTGGTGAAGAGGGAGCTGAGTCAGGGGGCAAAGCTCTCGATTTACCGATCGATCTACGTTCCCACCCTCACCTATAGTCATGAGATTTGGGTAATGACCGAAAGGACAAGATCGCGGATACAAGCGGCCGAAATGAGTTTCCTTCGCAGGGTGGCTGGGCGCACCCTCCGAGATCGGGTGAGGAGCTCAGTTACCCGGGAGGAGCTCGGGGTAGAGTCGCTGCTCCTTCACGTCGAAAGGAGCCAGCTGAGGTGGCTAGGGCATCTGTTCCGGATGCCTCCTGGTCGCCTCCCTCGGGAGGTGTTCCAGGCATGTCCTATTGGGAGGAGGCCTCGTGGAAGGCCCAGGACACGCTGGTGGGACTATGTCTCCGAGCTGGCCTGGTGTCGCCTCGGGGTCCCCCCAGAACAGCTGGAGGAGGTGTGCGTGGATCGGGAAGTCTGGGCATCTCTGCTGAGACTGCTGCCTCCGCGACCCGGCCCGGATAAAGCGGAAGAAAATGGATGGATGGATGATGGTTTATGATGTGGACAGCCATCAAGGATTCAAACGTCAATATTAAATCAAGATGTGACTGTAGTATTTGGCAACACTTTGTGCTCACAGCCCTGTCATCAAATCTTTCTTTTCTTTGTGTCGCCGAATGCCCACCGCATTACTGGCACCAGGTGTTGGTTTCAAATGTGTAGAAGTAAGACGTATACCGCGGCTTGGTTGGGGAACTCCGTGTTTCTAAATTTGAATTATCCATCGCTTGCATGCGGATTTCTCCCACGTTAGCGCGAACCACTGGGGTGAGACGTTTATAAATGAGCCCCTAATCACCTCTAATACCAGTCTCTGTGCCTCCACGCTGATTTCTTACTTGCACGTCTCCTCCTTCCTCATTTCCTTTCCCCGCTGATAAAATAATAATCACATGAACATATTGCATTAATTAGGACGCCACACATTCTTGGTGCCTCGTTGCATCTCCAAAGCGTCTGGTCCGGTGTCTGTGAGGCTGCTAATTATCAAGAGTGGAGTGATTTGCATGTTTTGATCTGCCAGCAACCTCCTGCTCTCACATGCCTTCCACCGCGTCTGAAGTTTCTCAACTTAATTTAAAAGCATATAAATAGCTTCAGGTGAGTCATTCAAAGAAATACATAGCAGTAAAGTTGTTGGAATAATATTATGAAGAGGAGATCCGATGCGTTAATGGCTTAAGTTTACAATAACAATGGCAAAGGTATGACAGACCGAGGCCAACCAATTTCCGCTTAGTCTTTCCATATAAATACGCTCTCTCCACGTGACTTCTTTAAGCCATTTCTACATGTTGCGAAATTGAGAGCAATCAGTGTGTAAAACCTGGGTGTAAACCATGTCTGAACCAGAAAAAAGGCACCAAATTTGACTGCACTGCTAGAGCCTAAATTCAATGATCAATAATTAAAAATCAATAATGTAATAATTTCAGATGACCTAAAGCAGCGGTTCTCAACTGGTATGGCATTGAGTGACCAGCCGCGATCTAAAACAGAATTTAATTTGTGAAGTATAATACTGTATTTTCCTAAAGAGCTGAAATCATAATAAAAAACAACCCAACCCAGTGATGAATATTTTAAAGGGGGGGGGTATTATATAAAATTGACTTTTTCAAGCTTTATATCATGTTATTATGTCATTCCCTCATTAAACACATGCCTGGAGTGTTGCCTTGGCTCATTCACATATTTTTGAGTAATCAGTAAAAACTTAAGACGGCAGCCATTTTAGGTGTAGCTATGCCTCAGTCCTCCTAGGAACGCCCCACCTCCTGGAGACGCCTCTGGACCTTTCGTCACCAGCCAAGCCACCAACCACTGCTCCTCAGCTCAGCAGAGCCCCCTCCCCGCACAGTAGTGTTGTTGTTTAGATGCCACAGCAGTGTGCTGAAGGGGGCGTGTCGGAAAGCTTCTTAAAGAGACAGAGGCCTATTTCAAGACGTTCAGTACAGCCATTTTGAGAGAGCAATTTTATTCAAGGCAGTTATTTTAATTGACTGCATATACAGACCAACAGAAGGTTACGTCATCATTGTAGTATGCTATAGACTGGTGCTATGTGATTGAAAAAAGCATAATACCCCCCCCTTTAAGTAATGTTTTTTGGGTTCTGAAAAGGGTTCTGCGACCCACTTCTGGTTCCGACCCACCAGTTGAGAATAGGGCTGGAGAAATTATTAATTAAACATTTGTATAATTGAGGAAGAAAATTGGGTACACAAGAAAAAATTGGGGGAAAATGGGAAAAATTGGAAAATGGGGTACACATTATGCAAAACATTAAAAAGAAGGGAAACCAACCAAGTCACTTCCTGTGATGTAATGTCCCTGGACAACAGCATCAAAACTTGGAGTAAAGATATACCTGCTCTGTAGCTGCTTTCGATACTTTAATTTTTTCCATACCCAGCCCTAGTTGAGAAACACTGGCCTGAAGAAGCCCTGGTACAAATACCACAGTTTGAGAAACACTGGACTAGACAATATATTTTAACTTTATAAGCTTCAAAGTTTGTTCCCGTTTGCTTGGTTTTGTTTTGAAACAAGGGAAAGTGACATTTGAAAACTGTCTTTATGATCACATTTTATCCCATAGAATTCAGGAAAAATGTGATCTACATAAACCAATATATAGCAAAGGGAAATTATTAAAGAAGAATGCATGTCTTTGCTGTGTTCTCATTTCCATTGGTGTTCAGTCCAGTTTGTCAATATTTATCAAGCCGTGGTCAAGGTTGCCCTCTGTCTCCATGTTATACTGTGGACCCACCACCTGCAGGAGGAGCCATGGGGCTGGTGCAATGTGATTTGGGCAGCTCCAACAGCTGCCCCACGACCCAGCAACGGACAAGTGGAAGAAAATGGATGGATGGACAGTTTAGTCCAAATTTGATCATGACCTGGAAATGAAAACCCCGGCTTTGATTCGTAGTGTGAATACGGATAACTCTTATCTACAATGCATTGACAGTGTAATTATTGGCTCTTGGCTGCCATTCTGTGCCATTAGCCTCTCTAACCACAACCAAGACGCAGTCATGGCAGCAAGAACGATGAAGCATCCTGCCAAAGGACACAATATACCCCCAGACATCAAGTTAGTGGACAAAAAAACGAAAACTTTACAAATCAATTTTTTTTTCTCTACATCTGGCAAAGGTTCCTACCCCTCTAACGAATTCTATTTTCTCTTTCATTGGTCACACCTCCTGTCTCACATTTCACCTCTCTCTGACAAGTTCTGGTGCAATTAGGACTGTCACAGCTGCGAGGTGGACTTCACCTGACCACTCCATTGGAAAGACATGTTCCTTCACACCTTTGCACTTTGTGTGAGGCCCGGCCCATGTGCCGTTACTCAGTGTGCTGCCAGTGTGACCTCATAATACGCCTGTATAGAGAACTTCAGATGTAGCAACAGCAATCCGCCCACACTCCGTCACTTTTCTCAGTGTGAAAGATAATTATTTTGGGGGACATATATCTAAAGATAATTTATGAAGCTTTCAGTACTGAGGGAGAACGCTGTGTGCTTGAGGTAAACAGCAGGAGGTGGATCAAAAAGAAAAACTCCGAAGATTTAATAATTGATGTTTTAGAAGTCAGTGGTCTTTATATCTAATCATATGCTGAATAAGCCGCAATGCCTGCGCAGGCTCTCAGTCGTCCAAGCGCGTTCCATAGTAACTAAAAGATCTCAAAGCTGTCATCCGTACTAGGTGATTCAGTTGGAAGACGGTTCACCCATTGAATTCACACACTGATAACAGTTCTAATGTTATTTGCACGACAGTATCAATCCTTGCCAGGTTACGTGGCTTTGTCGGTTTTGAAGTTCTTGTGTAAGGTCATCTGGATAAAAATTACTTTGAGGGGAGGATTTAGAGACTTTGTAGCAGCATCGATAGTGTCAGGGACTAACCTCGTACAGATGGCCACTTTTACCATTATACACTATAGGAAAGGTGTTGAATAGCGGATGCAAGCTGGAAAATGGAATATAGCCATTTGTGGGCATGTTGTACCTAATTTACCATTTAACCACGTATGTGTTGAAGAGGGAAAAAAATGAAATGAAATCACAGGATAGGATTAGGGGCCCAAATCTGATATGTAAATAAGAGAATACTGTGTGAATAATGTAGCAGGTATTGTGTTATTGCTTCTGTTATTATTACTATAGGAGGTAAGTAGAGATTTAATGGACAAATAAATCTAAATCAGAAGACCCGGAACAACTGAAGGGCGGAGGACGGAAAATGCAGAACATCCAGGTAAGTTTAAAGTAATGGTACCTTATATTTGAGTAAAATAACAAAATTAAATAATAAACAACAGATCCAAGAGTATTTGCAGGGAGGAGATATAGTATGTGAACATGTTGGTCCTTTCATTTCGATTGTTTAACAACAACAAAACAAAAGTAAATCCCAAAGTCCAGGTTCTGTATTAAATCCAGCCTGGGTTTACCAGCGACAACAAAGAGTTTAGCTATTGTACTCGAAGGTTATGATAGGAGTGCAATTGTCCAGCAAAAAGGTGAGTATTGAAGCAATGGTGAATTGGAGTAACCAGTAAGTGTGCTGCATGAGCCTTTTACCCTGACCAGTAGGATGCAGCTTCCTGGTTTCTCCTGATTCAAATGATGGCCATCTACTGTATAAAAGGGCAGGGCACCTGGTCTGTATAAACTAAACAGGACCCAATGAGAACTTAAAATATTCAAACTAACTATAGCTACATTAGCTAATTAGGGGGATCGCCGTGTCGTCACGTCCGACGCACTAGTGGGCAACGCAAATGTATTAAATAGATAATAATAGTTCTATGGTGGATCAAAACATCGTTCACAAACAGAGCATTGCTTCTGTGAAAAGATCGGCGCTGTAAAAGATCTGCGATTTAAATAAACACCTCTTCAAGCTCGGAAAAATCAGCTGTTTGCCCACCAGTCATCCGGTGAAAATCGCGGAAATAAACAATAACAGCGATCCTCCCTATTCCACAGTGTACACAAAACATTCAAATACTGGTACAATATAGTAAATAAACCACTTAATAATAGTGGCATATTAACCAATAAACATTCAATATGTATCTCTATGTGTCTCTAATTGTTGTTGTGAAGCACTTTGGTCAATTATTTTGTTTTTTATATGCTATTACTGGGTTGCAGCATTTTAAAGGCCAATACTATTATATGGAGGAAAAATTATTTAGTTTTGGGGAAATGTTGACTGATATTAATGATCATTTTTGTAATTCATACATTTTCTTTTGAGCTACGACTTGTGAAATGTAATGCAGTTAATATGAAAAACTGGCTCCTGCCCCCCCACGGGGTCCGGTGACATCATCACATTCTAGAACCTGCAACCCAGCGATAGAAATAAACTTGAATTGATCATTCACATTATAACATTCAAGCCAACCAAACAACATAGCTCGAGCTAATTGCGAACACTGATGCAGACTGGAATTGGTAGCATTCCAACAGACAACACAGTACAAACAAACAGGACTCCATTTGAGGCCTAAAGCACATGTTTTTGTTAGCATTAACAAACAGGTGAACATCAGAGACAAAAACATTCACACTCACCAATTCCAAGGGTAAATAAAGCACAGATGAACAAAGTCCCCCGGTCAACTGGACCCCACAATAGGGCAGGCATCTTCAGCATCTCCCCAAAACAACTGACTGGAGAGGAAATTGAGTCAGTAACTTTTCCATCCAAACCTGTGATTGGCTGGAGCAGTCAGGTGACCTGCGCTGTGACTGTGGTGCATTCGGGGACTTTGAAAAGGGTGGGAAATTCAACTCTTTTGTGATAAACATTTAACCATTTTTACCCTGGGTTACAATAACAAATGTGTAAATGACTCTGCTGCTTAATCACTTTTGCACATAAGCGAACACTTCGCAGACGACCCTTAATGCCATGGCCTCCACCAAGTCACCAACTGATTAAACTCATACCTCGAGAACATTATCTTGAATACAATTCACAGAATCCACACAGTTCCAAAACTCTTGCACATACTTTCTTTTTTCCTCCAAAAGGGGCACATTTGTCATTCACAGCCAGTGGCGCCACCAGGGGGGTGGCCACACCCCTGGGCGACTCCTGGCCACCCCATTGGCCACCCCACTGGCCAGTGTTAATTGTAGTACTGTAGTATCAGTTATGAATGTTATTGGATCATTAGTAACATTAAATATAAAAAAACAAAACAAAGTATAGCAGTAGACGTTTCCTTAAGTCTTTCTGATACTTTTCTAGAGGCCAGTTACTACAACAGTATACAATTGTGAAATTATGGCTGATAGTTTTGGTTTGCCACTCCAAGATTTAAGTGGCCCCATCTGGCCACCCCTATGAACAATTTCTGGAGGCGTCACTGTTCACAGCACAAATTATGTAAAACCTCAACCTTCAATCTTAATTTGCAACTGCCGTTTCTACTCAGTCCTGGGGAAAGACAGCCATGAACGAAATAGCATCAAATTCAACATTGTCTTATTGTTAGATTCAAATCGAGTTCAATTTAAAAATGACTTGTGGAAATATTGTTTCTCAACTCGCTCCTCGGGCTGAGTACATTGTGTTCTGCAGGTACATGAGATAACATTCTTTCCCGACGTCACCATCTGTTTACCAAGTGTCTCTATGTGAAACCCTAGTACCCATGTACACTGCGGTTTATTTTTTTCTATTTACTCTCTAGAACCTGCTCACTTGACATCCAGGAGAATATCGATCTAAGGGCATGATATCATCCTTTGCACAGTTGTTTGTGAAGATGTGAAGAGGTGGTAGAAGTCAGTAATGCTGTAAGTAGGTCATCACATAAGAGTGCACCGTGTGACTCCATCCAGCAGCAGTGGGAAACCAAGGAATAACATTGAATACCGTTGTCAGTTTGAAGCCATGTCAGAGTCATGTTTTTTTCTTGACTGTCCAACAATTCCTGCGCATTTATATTTTTCAAGTTTATTCTAGGCTTTTGCTCTTATCCCAGTGAGTTCTTATGACAAATGTAAAATGCATAGAGGCGTGAGAAACAACGCAAATCAACAAGCGGACGCACTTAACACTGTGGATCAGACCTGAGAGAATCTACGTATAAAGTTGGCTCTAAATGATGTTGGTATTTGAGAGAGGAAATGTTATATGCATTTTGAGTTAGTCACTACAAATTAACAACTGCGTCGGACTGTCTTGGAGTTGCCCTTCAAAAAGGCATGCGTGACTAATATGTGATTAAAAAAAAAAATGCATTCATATATATCATTTCACATGCCACTGCAGTAATGTGGTCCGCGTTTTCGAGGTCCATGGTAATGTGGACCGCACGGGAAAAGCTGTTGCGCGTTTTGTCCATTCCTTACGGTAATAGCAGAACGCTGCAGGCTAATCGAGCAACAGAGAGAAGGTTTGGAGTGAGCGAGAAACTTGCGAGGGACTGGCGAAAAGCGGAGGTTACTCTTAGCGCAATGAAGAAAACAAAAAAAGCTAATTGTGGGCTGACCTAAAAGCTAGATGCCACAGCTAGAGGAACAAGTTCGCATTGAAAACTGCTTGAAAACAGTGCAGCTACGCCTCCGTGCCCAGGTAGTTGGAAAAGAGATTTCAATGGATTTAGTGATTTGGAGTGAGATCGAGAGTTTGGTATGTTCGTTATGCTATAGTTATCTGAAGTGTTTAGTTAACATACCAGACACCTATTTACGTTATTTATGCTTCATGTAGCTAACAATCAATGTGTTACGTTAGCATACCATACACCAGGGCTCTTCATTACTTTTTCACTGGGCCAGATTTGTCAGAGGTCATTGGCCACTGGGTCGGTCAGTCGGTGAGCCTACCACCGCCACCAAATGTATTCATATTTTGGGATAAATAAATGAGAATTTCATTATCATCAATGCTTGAATAGAATAGGCCTCAACACAATAGTTGTAATATATTCCAGAATTTTAAGGCTTTAATAAAACAATGCAATAAAATCTTCAATGAAGGTCCTTGAGTCATCTTCTGTACTCAGTAGTTGAAATCTTCTGAACGTTTTGCCTCTCATCCAAAAGGCTTCGTCAGCGGACTAAAGTCCCGCTCAGCCCACAGCTTAGATAAAGACCACCAGGAGGAGTTGGGGTTGGCAGCTACTCTCACCTGTGTAAACAAACTTTGAAGTAGAGCGTCTCTAACGACCTGCTCACCCCAGTATCGGTCAGTCATGTCCTATTCATAGATGATCACTGCCCATTATCTGTCCTATTCAAGGCTGATCACTGCTAATTACCTGCCTATTGTTCTTTTGTTGCCTGAGGCGCCGTCTCCTTGGACTGGCCGTGCCCTGTCGGCTGTCCACGAAGGAGATTGGAGTAAAGTGAAGAAAGATTAAATCTGAGCCCACCATTCCGGTTCATGGAGGGATTTTCTTTCTTGACAAAAATGTCTGTGTAAGCTCTCAGTCGTACAGGAGTTGTCCATCTTCAATGAAGGTACTTGAGTCATCTTCTGTACTCAGTAGTTGAAGTCTTGAATGTTTCGCCTCTCATCCAAAAGGCTTCGTCAGCGGACTAAAGTCCCGCTCAGCCCGCAGCTGAAAGAAAGTAAATGTGATCTAAAATAGCACGCAAAAAAATAACACAAATATTTCATGAGTCATAGTGTATGTTCTGTTTGTGTCATGTTCTAGCAGAAGTCTCATCCACTATTGACCGTAACAGTGGAGCGCCGAAGCCTCATTATGATATTTCATGTTATTGAAGTATTGCGGTATGGGTTTTGTATTATGATGCACATATCATGGCAAACCCATATTGCAATATGTTGCAACAATACATTATGCCAGGTCC
This sequence comes from Neogobius melanostomus, assembly GCA_007210695.1. Classification (NCBI taxonomy): domain Eukaryota; kingdom Metazoa; phylum Chordata; class Actinopteri; order Gobiiformes; family Gobiidae; genus Neogobius; species Neogobius melanostomus. The sequence goes on from VHKM01000156.1 coordinate 4,092,601, forward strand.
AAGAATTCAAATTATTATTGGTACTTTTGATTGACTTTAAAGTGGACATATCACGCAAAATCGACTTTCTTGGGTTTAAACCATGTTGTAATGTTTTCCCTCGTCAAAGACAGACCTGGAGTAGTATTTCACAACATTCATGCATGTAGCTGTTTCTTCTTCTACGGTGTCAGCGCCGCGTTCTGTACTTCTTGATTACATTTGCATCATTGTTCCCAAAAACGGTCCTCCACATTATTGCCCATAATCCAACATACTCGATTTTGAGCCATTCTATGTGTTTATCACGCACTGCTGCAGCTGCTAACCATGCCGTGCGTCCAACTTGGTAGTTACTTTTTATGAGAATTGTTCCTATAGTTGCCAGCAGGAGGAGAGAGTCAAGATTTTCACCTATTCTTTCATTACTATTTAATTCTTACAGAGACATATTTTCAAATTATAAAATGTAAAATATCAAAGCTGAGGCACCAAAATAAGATTTGTAAGTGTATTTTAAGCTCCATATGCATAACATGTCCACTTTAAGGATTCTCAGACACAGTAGTTGTACAAAATGTATGTGTTACTATGAAGAACAAATGTGAGTTTCTCCTAAACAGCCTTTTTTTAAATCTTTTTTAAGTCTCTGTATAAAACAGTCCACCCCAACGCCACATTCTACACTATCCATGGCTGTGCTTAAGGCTGCATCCAGTACTGTGTCCTTCCCCCAGGCCTCATGCGATGTTCCCATCTGTGCTTGGCCTAACTCGATTGATCCGTGCTCCTACTGTTACCAAAGTCTCTCGATGTGTGGGTTAGGGAGAACTAATAAAGGACATATACAGGCAATCAGGTCTGGGCGACTAATCGATGCGACCCTCCCTGCAGAGCACCAAGGACTTTTCAATTATGCGACCACTTGTATTGGCACAACGGGAGTATTACATTACATTCATGTATTCTCTTCCAGACGCTTGGGTTACAGGCGAGCTTTGATGTGTCACTCCCTCTACCCGGCTCACGACAGGCAGGTGGCTGAGTAGATATGTTTATAAATGGCAGCTCATCCTCTGTGCAGTCTGCAGAATCATTCATCGTCGGGTGAAACATAAGAAGCGGCAGTGGATCAGCGCTGCAGCATTTTTTTGTACTGCTCTTTACTTTTCACATTGACGTTTTCTATTGATTTAGGGAAATTGTGTGAAGATGTTTTCACTACAGTTTTCAAATCTAGATTTTCATGCTTACATTTGGTATTTTTAGGGAAAAAAAAGGTATTTTTGTTACTTGAATATAATTTTCTTAATACAGTGGGAACCAGATGTTTACATACACTATATAAAAAGAAACATGCATGTTTTTCTCAGTGTCTGACATAAAACCAGAATTATAAGCTTATTTCTATTTGCTAAATGCCAGAAGAATGAGAGACAGATTTTTTAGAAATATATTTGTTACTTTCTACAAATTCAGAAGTTTACATACACTAAGATTACTATACCTTTAAACTATTGTGAAAGCCCAGATGACGATGTCATGTCCTTGGAAGCACAAGTCTGGTTGATCCATTTGGGTGCAATTTCAAGACACTTGCAAGTGCCACGTTCATTGGTTCAAACAATTATACGCAAATATAAAAAAGATGGAAATGTCCAGTCATCATACAGATCAGAAAGAAGGCGGGTTCTGTGTTCCAGAGATAAACGTGCTGTGGTCTGAAATGTGACTATACCCAAGAACAAATGTAAAAGCCCAGATGATGATGCTGGCTGAAACTGGCAAGAGTTTGTCATCATCCAGTGTGAAACAAGTACTGTACCGACATGGGCTGAGAGGGTACTCTGCCAGGAAGAAGCCATCACTCTATCTTCTAATTGACCTAAAAAGTAAAAGTTAATTCTGGTTTCATGTCAGACAGTGAGAAAAAAAATGCATATGTGTCTTTTTATATAATGTATGTAAACGTCTGGTTCCCACAGTACATTATAGCTATTTCTGTTGTCGTAACAATGCAATTTCCCCATTGTGGGACCCATTTTGTTACGTAGCCCAAAGGTTGCCAAAGGTTCAATCCTCGCTCCAGCCATTGTGTGTGTTGAGTTTTTGCTTCGGTGGGCTAGAGGAAAGGTATCCAAACTGTGCCCCAGAGACCAAATGCGGCCCTCAGAACTCCATCCATCCATCCATTTTCTTCCGCTTTATCCGGGGTCGGGTCACGGAGGCAGCAGTCTCAGCAGAGAAGCCCAGACTTCCCGATCCACGCACACCTCCTCCAGCTGTTCTGGGGGACCCCGATGCGACACCAGGCCAGCTCGGAGACATAGTCCCTCCCGCGTGTCCTGGGTCTTCCACGAGGCCTCCTCCCAATAGGACATGCCTGGAACACCTCCCGAGGGAGGCGGTTAGGAGGCATCAGGAACAGATGCCCTAGCCACCTCAGCTGGCTCCTTTCGACGTGAAGGAGCAGCGACTCTACTCCGAGCTCCTGGGTAACTGAGCTCCTCACCCGATCTCGGAGGGGGCGCCCAGCCACCCTGCAAAGGAAACTCATTTCAGCCGCTTGTATTCGCGATCTTGTCCTTTCGGTCATTACCCAGATCTCATGACCATAGGTGAGGGTGGGAATGTAGATCGATCGGTAAATCGAGAGCTTTGTCCCCCGACTCAGCTCCCTCTTCACCACAACAGTCCCATACAGCGACCGCATCACTGCTGACACCGGAGGAGGTGCTGATCCTTATCCCGTGCGCCTCACACTCGGCTGCAAACCGCCCAGAGCGTGCTGAATGTCCTGATTTGATGAAGCCAACAGAACAACATCGTCTGCAAACAGCAGAGATGAGATCCTGAGGTTCCCAAACCGGACACCCTCCGGCCCCTGGCTGCGCCTACAAATTCTGTCCATAAAAGTAATGAACAGAACCGGTGACAAAGGGCAGCCCTGGCGGAGACCAACACGCACCGGGAACAGGCCTGACTTACTGCCGGCAATGCGAACTAAGCTCCTGCAGGGAACGGACAGCCCTTAGCAGAGGGCCCCGGACCCCATACTCCCGGAGCACCCCCCACAGGGCACCACGAGGGACACGGTCGAACGCTTTCTCCAGATCCACAAAACACATGTGGACTGGTTGGGCGAACTCCCACAAACCCTTGAGCACCTCATGAAGGATATAGAGCTGGTCCAGTGTGCCACGACCAGGACGAAAACCGCATTGTTCCTCCTGGATCCGAGGTTCGACTCAGAACTAATTTTCATAAATTCACCTCTTCGTCTCTTCTGTAGATCGTAAACCCATTGAGAAGTTTCACATTTATCAGCGCCGTTTTTGTTTACCATTCATTCATTATCGACAGTCTTGGTCTATTTTCTTTGATAGCGCCACAGCGCCTCACACAGGCCTGGCAGATGTATCGCAGCGTTTTCACAGACCTGCGTCAATCCACGTGGACACACACATTTACTGAGCAAGCTCCGTCTTTACAAGTTTACAAGAAAGTTTCTGAAATTTTAAGTCTTCTAGTCGAGTAGCCTTAGTTTAGTCTTGTGTGTTTCATGCATCATTAACACACACTATTCCCACCATATAAACCATAATAGTAAATTACTAGTCAAATTCCTATAGTATTTCTCCATTTTGATAAGGTAGGCAAAGTCTGAGCCGCTTTACAGACATTACTTCCAAACATCCCTGCACATATGACAAGAAATCGCATAACACGGCAAGACAATACATTATCCGTGACTCATTTTAGTTTTACCCCGACATAACAATATTTCAACTGACATTTCCACGTTGAGTGCGTCATGGTCTATGCAACGGAACAACACCTTAAAATAACAAAATAAAACAATCCTAAAGTTCAAAGAAGCTATACCTGATTTTACTTTAGGAAATGGAAGGAAAATAATGTTGTCCTCCTTTAGAATATTGTAAACTTAAACATTTGTGGGGAAAACAGCGTGCATCAAATTATAAAACATTTGTATCAATTTTATGAACTTTCAGACTATTTTTCTATCATTTTTGTGAAACTGACCCTGAAATGTTGTGAGCAAGTTGTGAAATGTGCCTATAAACTTGTCCCTGTAAAGAATTTGGATGCTACAAATACAAAAAAGTACAAATACAAAAAGTTCCGAAAGAGTTTGGACACAAGTAACATTTTAATTTAGTGGCTTCCCCCTTCATTGTTTGCAATAAAGACAAATCACGTATAGGGCCTTCAAGAGAAAGTTCTGGAGAGAAACAAAATGGAGCACACTGACAAAAAAGTGCAACTTTCTCAAATAACACGTCAAATATATGTCAAAGCAGCAAAACCATGCAAAAAGTAATGTCAAATGCGAAACAAAGTAAGACAAATTGTAACTTTTAATCAGAGAGAAGATATTTTGATTTAAATTTGATGAGCTTCTGTATTTCCGAATGGATCCATCATGAAGTCTATGGGCCGCAGTAATTGCATTGCGCTGGAAGGGAAAGCATTGGAAGTCCTGACCTACTTTGTCGAAGAGCCCTTTAAAAAGATTGTCCTATAGTCCTTCTCTGGGGAACTTTTAATTAGAATTTGACTTCCATGGATAGACACATGCAAAGTCATTCAACTCTCATAATTGTAAATGGGGATTACTTAGTTATTAAGATTAAATTGGGGCATGTTATGTCAAATCTAGTGTGAAATGTGATCAAAACAACACGCAAAAAATAACAGTATAACGGTTTAAAAAGATCAAAAACAAAGCTGGGTTTGTAAACAGACATTCTACAGTCACTTCTGCATAAGAAATTGCAATGCCAACAGTTAAGGTGCTTCCACACCAAATGCTTTTCATGCATCAAAAACGCACCTAAAGCCCGTAGTTGGACGCTTGTGCTTACTAAAGTCCAGCGGCGGCGCCAGACATTTGTCCCAGGGGTGCTTAGGGGGTGCTGAGTTACACATTATAAACGCGCGTGCACCCGCAAATGCGCAATTTTCTGTTCACAACTGCGTCTGAGCGAACAGCAGTGTTTGGGCTGCAAAGGCGTCGTGAGCGGTAAAGGTGCTGTGTGGAGGAGGAGGACGCTCTGGACCTGCCTTTAACTCCAGCGCGCACTGAGGAGCCTCTGTGAGACTGTTTTATGTCGACCCCGGGAAGACGTGAGGCCAGAGGAGCAGGTCCTCGTCAATGTGTGGCTCTGCTGCTCTCACGTCGTAATCTCCCCTCACGCTCTGCATCCTAGAGCCGCTTCTACCTCAAAGTTAATGTTAAAGTTAAGCTGGCATCAGACGGATGCCCACGAGAGAAAGGCAACGCGCTCATGACTTAGTGAACTTTTTTCCGTGGTTGTGCGTAATTTCCTCGTCCAGACTTTGTCTCGCTGCTGGAGGACTCGCTCTGTTCTTGTGCTTTAGGTTCAGCCGCGCTCACGTCGCTGTATCAAAAATGCACAATAATAACCTCTGATTTGTGTTCAGAGCCAGAGGAGCAGAGTCTGACTTTATAACATCAGTCTAACTTCAGCTCATTGATCAAATTTAGTGAACGACTGTAATAATGACTGCTTAGCCCGTCTCCTGCTGTCGCCGAGCGTGCACTCTGACGCACGGCCGCATTAACATCACACTGGGCCTCGGACAAAGCCCTGTCCTTTAGTTGGAATTAAACCTGTCCTACTCACTCCTTTTCATGTTAAACGTCCAAGGGATGTTTCTATAGATAACTAGTGCTCCATTGATTTAGTGGCAAAAATCTTTGGGGGTGCTTTGGCAATCTCAGGGGGTGCTCAAGCACCCCCTAGCCCCCCCTAGCGCCGCCCCTGCTGAAGTCAGATGCTTGTCACAAATGTCACGAGCGTCAAGACACTCTGGTCGTACGTTAGCTCAGAGTGTGTTCGTAGTCATCTTGGAAGTAGCTCTTGACTGAAAAATACCTGCTGTTTGGGACAAACTAGTCTCCCTCTTTGCTACTACCTGTCCTATGGATCTTTAACTATATCCCCATGGTCTACGCAAAATCTCCCTAGTATTTAAGCCGATATCCAGCCCATAAGATTGAATATGGGACATATTTTGTGCCGGTAGCAAGTGGCTATCGGCCCGGTTAGCCCCGTTAGCATGTTACAATCGCCAACAGCTCATTGTTGATTAAAAGTCTGCAATAAACCATAAATGCGTGAAGCCCAGCTCAGTGTGTGATCATTGTTAAATGGTTGCTTTATGTAGATGGTGGTTTTATTGACTTTATTTGTGCATATTTCTCGTTTTCACGTGATGACCGGAGATTTACCTTGTAGCATTAGCGTTCTCCGGTAGTAATGCTACAACAGGCATCCTCGAGGCCCAAACACATTCCTAGCGCAGATTCAGCCACTGAAATAAGTTTTCTTGTCGCCGCTTTTAATCCTGGGTGTTTAGGTAAAAGAAAACACTGATGTGTGTCTTTGTAAAAGTCCCAGAGCAGTGTTTCCCACATATAGATTATTCTGTGGCGCACCACCACAGAATCAACACCGCCCGCCACATATTGCGTTTCTTTTTTTTTCTTTTTTTTAACGCTATTTAAAACACGCATCGTATAGAACCGCTGCAGCAGTCAATTTGACTGCGGGGAGGGGGGATTAAAATGCAGCCCTATAAGCTATTCCTCCGTAACTCTCACTCACGCGTCTCTCCCGCATACTGTATTTACTTCAATGCACATAGGCTACACACACAGCCCCTCCGCTTCGTGCACACCGCGTGTCTCCATCAGCGATCATCGCTGGAAGCCTGGAAGCGGTGTCTATTTGGTGCAAAGACCACGGCTGGTGAAATTCACTAAAGCCTCCCGACAGTGACAACAACACCCCCCACCCCCCTTGATTCATATTCACAGCAGAGACCAAAGGCAGATTAAGTCTCTATTTCTGAAGTTTGGAGTTTAGAACAGTTTGGACCTGTGCAGCTGATCTCACACTAAAGTCACAGCAGGACCGCGGTCAAACGGCTCAGTATTAGGCTATGTTCATGCTGTCTGTCCCTGCACCACGGCTGCACGTGCGCGCTCATGTCCATCTCTCTCACCTCCGCACTGGTGACGCTGGTTCCTTTGCTCTATACGCGTCCATGCTCTGACAGCAGCGCGTTTACTTCAGCAGCTTCCCCCGGTGTGCGGAGATGCCGTCTGTTCTAAACCGAAACCAAAAAGACAAAAAACAAATCTGCGCTCTGGCACGTGCGCTGACGAGACGGGTGCGCGTGCCGCCTCGGGGGAAAGAACTTTTTCTTTCCCCGAGGCGGCCAAAAAAAAAACAACGCCCTAAAAAAAGTTTCCTTATGAATACTAAGCAGGCACCGGGAGGCTGTGAGGCGTTCAAGGGTTGCGGGTGGAAAAAGTTCTCCACTGTGAACCTAGTTCTAAATGGAAATATTATGTTCTAAATACAAAAAGAAAAAGAAAAAAACAGACTCACATAAAAGTTAAAGTTTAGCGAAAAAATATAAGTCTCAAAATGTACATATCTTATTTATGCTGATAAATGTGTGTTGCACACAGGATGAGATTATTTGTATCTTATGTCGGGTTCAGACCAAACGCGGCCAGCGCCTCCAAAGCGTCAGGTTTACATTGAAAATACATGGGGGACACGCCTCAGGGAGCGTCAACAGATCCCACAGTGCCTCCTGTGCAGAGCGTTTTGAAGCTTTTTGTGTGTGGCTAGCTTTTGAAGCACGTCCAGCGCCTCGAAAGACGCTAGAGTTGGAATTGTTGAACTTTTTGGAGAAATTCGCGAGCGTCGACCAATCAGGAGCTTTCCTCAACAGTGACGTGCATTAGAGCTGAGCCACTGGGGCAGATCCTATGCCGGCCCGCAGATGTAAACAGTCACGGAGGTTAGCTTCATTCAGTGTTCTTTTACAAAGACACACATCAGTGTTTCTTTTACTTACACACCCTCTATTAAAAGCGGCCTCTATTTGAGTGGCTGGATCTGCGCTGGGAATTTTTTTGGGCTTGGTTGATGCACAGAGCATTCCCAAAGCTAATGCTACAAGCTAAAGCTCCAATCGATGTGAAAATGAGAAATATGCACAAATAAAGTCTATTAAGCCCCATCTACATAAAGCACCCGTGTAAAAATGATCACACACAGAGCTTGTTGATTTTTAAGTGTATTGCTCACATTTTATCCAGAACGGGCCGTAGTCGATCTGTTTTCTCCTGGAGTTAGCTGCACATAGCCTATAGCCACTTGCCACCAATGTCCCTTCAACCGTATGGGCTGGATATGAGTTTAAATACTGGGGAGATCGTGCGTAGGCCATGGGGTATAGTTAAAGATCCATAGGACATGGCAGGAGCAAAGAGGGAGACTAGTTAGCCTCCAAACAACTGTAGTTTTCAGGCAAGAGCTGCTTCCAAGATGGCTAGGAACGCACTCTGAGCTGACGTGCAGCCAGGGCGTCTTGACGCTCGGTGACATTGTGACAATTGTCGCAAAAAAAAATTCAAAAAGACATAGGTGAGGGCAGCTTTAACCATAAATTATTTTCTGTTTATAAACTTAAGTGTTTTCCAACTCCTGGCCCTGACCTTAACCAGTTAGATATTGTCCATATCAAACACGTGTGATGTCAAAATAGCCGGGAACTGTCTAACGACTTCGTTTGTGGAATGCATTTAGAAATCACCAAAAATAGGCTAGCCACATTTTTTTTTTTTGTCTATTTGTTTGATTTATATTCATTAGTTTGATTCAGAATGGAGTACAAAATGTCACCCTTAATCAACACACTCACTGCTGGTTTCCAAGCTGGGCCGACGCGTGGAGGCCAGTAACACCGTGGCGCGATCCCTCTTTCATAGCATGCAATAAGTGACACTGCAATCGCGGTGATTGCTCCGGCATCATTTAAGCTCATCCACAAGCACTTTTCCTGTCACAGACGCGCAATTTCAACATTGTCTTGAGTAAGGAAAAGAAAGAAAAAAACATAGCAATCTCGTTTCCTTTCAGGATGAGCATTCAAAACTACAGCAATCACGACTCAGTCTGCTGTTAGCACAAAATGCTTCCATCCGTTATTACGGCTGTCACTGTGGAATAAATGCAGCTTTTATGTAGTCGTCCTAAATACTCTCTCTACGCGGACACATATATCTGTGGTGTCCGATGTGTTATCTGAATTGCGCTCCAGGTCTAAACATGTATGGTAAAGACAGTCAGGAGTCAGAGCCTGGGCTGGTCAGGATTTCAAATGGGCTTGTAGCACCCTCTGCAGCCAGGAATGGGAATGACACTTGATAAAACAGTATTCAGAATGGGTCCGGTGACGGTGTATGGAATTTAAAAACGTGGAGGACAGTTTCGTGTTCCATCTATATAATAGGAAATAGAGACCAGAATGCTTCAATTGTGGGGGTGGATACTACTACAAGCAGGTTTTTGAATTTTGCATGAGATAGAATATCACCAGTCAGCCCAATCAACAACGACATGAGAACAATTTCAGAAAATGTTTCCAGAGGCTCAAAACTGTGACCTTTATTTCTGTAAAATGCCACACTTCAATGATGCAAATTTAATGATTTTGTGCTGTGCCAGAACTAGGAATGCCACGATCTGGCGGTGCCTTATGTGCATAAACGCATATCAGTGAGTCCTATACATGCATTTCTACAATACATTTTTAACAAATGGAACTTCGACTTACTGCTGTATTAGTATTCCACACGGCAGCACAATCACTTTTGACACGGCGAACCCTGCGCGGTCCTGACTGAACTCTCTGTACTTTTCTTTCCTTTAAAAGTTCGCTGACCAAGAAAGATTAAGGAACGACTGAGAAAAGTGGAGACTCACAAAATATGCCGAAGCTCGATATTTTAACTCAAAGTATAAGGTAAGGTAGTGCTCGTTCAAACAGAAGTATCTGAAAATGCAACGTGAAGCTGCCGGTGGTGGTCAAAGAGTACTTGATTTCCATACTTTGTAAAAGTATTTGACCTTTTAATTGCCCAGCAGCCAGTGCTTGATCCATAGACTTTAAAGCAGTACTAAGTAACTTGTTTACCTTTATAAATCCTTTCCGTAGTCCCTCTGGGGTAATACAAGTGTTAATGGGATGATTGGAGGGTCTTTCATCTCCCCCTGGTGTCTCTGGCCAGAAAACCATGCTTGCAACTTGACTGCCACCGGGGCGGAGCAACCAATACACACTAATAGAATCACGGAGAAGAAGCTAACAGGCTAACGGGCAAAGCTAACTGCGGGATAGCGCCACTTTAAACAGTATTTACAGCCAAGTTTGAGTGGAAAAAAAAGATTCCCATTGTGTAACTGGATGTACAACACCCCTCTCTCCCTTCACCTTTTCTGTCGGCGTAGTATTTACTCTCCAAGACATTTAATAAGTTAAAAAATCGTAATGGCCTCTAGGGGCAAGAGTTACTTAGTACTGCTTTGTGGACTTATTGTGGCCTACTTCTTCCTGTAACCACAAGAAAATGGCGGCTGGGTCCGGAAGTTTTTTTCCATTGAAACTTTTTTGCCCCTTTTTAAGTCCTTATTGAACACAGGCTTGTCAATCATAGCTCCACGTGTTTGTCCTAACATGCGTCCTAATTTTATCCTTTTACTATTTTAGTAAATAATGGAGCTGGTTCCAAAAACCCAGCCAAATTGAACAAGCTTCAGCTAGCTTGCGTTGAAAGCTATTGGGGAAGCCTCGCTCCCTCGGTCCATTCTTAATTTTACAGTCTATGGGGGAACACATTCCCCCATCTTTCAGTTTTTTAGGGTAAAGGATCCAGGGAACTATTTTGGATGATCAGGCAGAGACTTTGAGATGATATAATGGTGTTTAATGAGAGTGTTCTGTCCCCCGAATCCACCACATCAATCCAAAAATGTTCCTGAAATTACTCACTTACCAATTAAGCACTGCCAGCGGCTGCATGGTGCCTTTACTTTGCATCATGGTGGCCTCTATGATGCTCTAGGGTCAATTGTTTTTGCGGGTTTCTTGTAGGTAACCATTTCTATTCAGAAACGTACCAGGAACCCTAAAAACATTTGGTCCTGGAACGTCACAGAGGCCACCATGATGGAAAGTTAAGGCGCCATGCTGACCACCGATACACTAGAGGGTCAAATATGCAACATCAAGTTTCTTTTTTGCTATAAAAGTTCTGTAATGCACATTTAAAGTAGAAGGTGCAAACTATAAGTGCCGTGAATAATAATTTTGCAGCTTCAAAAACACAACAATCGGGCCTCTTTCTTACCTGTTGCCGGCCACTGGGATGGTCAGTACATTGCATGCACAGCGCCACCTACTGTTCTGGAGTGTGCATCAGAAGACTTTTAAATGGCCCAAAACACACATCCATTTTGATATTTTTCACTTCGGAGCCTCTTTAGAAACGTTGTGAAGTTGAAAGTATTACGGTGATTTATAAACCGCTACTTTTTTCCCACGCTTTGACCCTTGCGGCTTTTAAAACGGTGTGCACAGTATAGATTTTTATGGTCATACTGAATATTGTGTCATGTTTTCGATAATTATGCACCGACATTTAATCTGAGTGGGTCCAAAAGCGCTCGGCTATTTCTAATGAAAGAACTGTGGTGTGAGAAAGATGCAATAACAGCTCCAAATCCAGACATAAAGTTGTGGAGACGCTGGAGACTCTCAAGCGGTTTCTTTCAGACGTGCCCCACTCATCTGCACAATAACTCAGACAGGTGGCAAATCATGTCGCTGTCCTCCTCCAGCTCTGTCCGCGGTGTTCACTGCACACCGGAGCAGGGGCAGCATGATGCCCTCCCACGCTGTAACGTGGCTTCAGGTGCAAAATAAATGCGATAAGGTTCAATTCAGCCTCAAGTGATTCACCATGAACCCAGCTCTGAGCAGCTTCGAATACCAGGAAACTCCCGGGGCCGTCGGCCGGGACCGTATGTGCATAAACACCCGAGGAGGGCGGCTCTAAACACGGCCAAACCCGCGAGGAGGAGTCGCTGTGCGGGCAGCGCATCAGTTTGACTGAACAGACGCGCGTTCAATGAGCAATATAATTGAAGTTCTTCAATTACATATACTGTTTCGAAAATGTAGCTGGGTTACACTACTTTAAGTTGCTTAACACCTTTTGTAAGATATGGACTCAAATATAGTAGTGGTGCCACCGAGCTGGGGTGCAGTCAAAGATTTCCTTTTCCCCATTCGCTCGTGTTTTGTTTTGACGTTGGCTACAAGCTCCTGCAGATCTTATACAACTTGCTGCATTTTATTTGTTTGTAACTCACGCAAGTTACTTGAATTGTAATGACTAATATATTACCATATTTTGTGTAAGTAATATGTTATATTTCTTAGCTACTGAAACAGTAATATATTTTGTAACTTGTTACTTTTGTAATATGTTACCCCAACACTGCTTCTGATGTAGCAACAACTGAATGTGTAAAATTGTGGAAATAAACTAAACTAAATTAAACTAACACACATTTATAAAAGTAAATGTACATAAAGCACTGTTCTCTTGAAATATCTGACCGCTCACAAAGAGAAACGTATTTCCAGGGCTGAGGGCGCTTCAAATGCACTTGGATTAGCGTGGACAGCTGCGCCTTATTGACCAGTGCGGCCTATGTTTCATTTTTAAAATTGTGTTGGTGCGTCTTATATTCAGGTGTGCACAGTAGTCGGTAGGTTAATCTTTCAAATGTAGTGGAGAAAATTATTAAGTCCTCAACAAAAATACTACTAAGTTACTGTATATATCCTAAACAAAAGTGACTAAAAGCTCTGGGTCTCATTGTTTTGCCATTATAATTATTGTTTATTATTGGAAAGCCCCTTGAGATGTAGCATCTCATTTTCAAGGGGTCCATAAGTTCTGTGGCATTCTTCGTATGTCTCTGTATGCCAGGATCATGTATCACCGCCGACTTTCCCTCAAACCAAGAGTGAAAGAATGCATACACAAATCCATTTAATTTTAATTTCATGTCATTGCTGAAATTGCCGGGTTAAAGTGAAGTCTATCAGGAATAGATTAGCTGTTAGCGCAGGCGTGCACCGACTGTGGTTTGGAATAATGGAATTGTCAGCCAGCGCAGTGCCACCAAGCATTTTACATGACAGGGCATAATATAGTGCAGAAAGAAAATTCCTATCTTCAATTGAAAGCACATGTTTTTGATTTGAAAGACAGATAATTCATTTGACCTTCACTTTTACTTAAAAATTGGTGTGATTGTGATTGGCAGGAGTTAGACTTGGCATTGGCTCCTTGGTTTATTCTAACTCCTTCCAACTGGAGGTGCTTAAAAGTCCAGAGTGTGACCAGAAATAAACCGTTGAATCGAGGAAGCCTTTTCGATGAAACATGTGAACTTACACAAACGGGTAAGGTAACGTAAGGCATGTCAGGTCACATTTCACCAATATGACCTACGTGGGTTGTCAGACATTGGACAGTATCCAATCAGAAAGCAGAATAAGCCCCACAGTGAGAGTTGCCAGATCCAATGGCTAAAAGGCAGCACCTATCCCCAATCAAGTCCTAGTTAGAGCTATTGCTAGTGTGTTTTGGGGGGAAACTGGGATAAAAATCCAGCTACAGCACTTTGGGCCGGACGGAACAGCCGCTCCGAGTCCAGCTGAAACAGGAAGTCTCAGAGCGGCTTCACTCTCATTCTGGGGCTGAGCACGTCGCTCTTCTGCCCCTCTCCATGAGCCAATTAAAGGAACAGGCCACCGTTTTTCCATACTGAGATATGTTTTGTCTGAGCTTAGACGAGTTGATGCGTACCTGTCTGGTCTTTGTGCCCGTGGAAGAGCGTAGTAGCTTCCAACTTCATCCCCGTTTGGAGCCATAGGAATATGCTGGGAGAGGCCAAATGCTAACAACATCTTTGGTCTTATTGCGTGAGTGAGCGCACGCACAAAGACCACACAGGTACGCATCAACTCATCTAAGCTCAGGTAAGAAAATATCTCAGTATGGAAAAATGGTGGCCTGCTACTTTAAGGTCATTTCTCCTCGCTTCGCATATCAACCTCATGGTGCGACGTATGGTGCGGGTGCGTGTGAACACGGACTGAACTAACTTAGTAAATACAGTCATGTTGCAATCACATGGTCCACACCATCCACCATGTGACAATGATCAGCTGTTCGCCGAACTTCTTCCCAAGACAACGGGCATCAAGCAATCACCCGCGTACGTCCCTGACGTTACGTCATGGTCATTTCTCTCACGCGCGGTTAAGTATGGCTGATTTTCCAGCTTTCAAGATAATTGATCTTAAACTGGAAACAGCTCTTAAGATGACTTAATCGTTTGGAAATGTGCAATCAAAGGAGACCAAGGTATATGTGTATGACAAATCCTTACCGAGTTGTAACCAATAGCGCTCTATTCAAACTTTTAATTTGTCATGTAATTCAAAATTATTTTATCACCACCTCTTCCGAATTTATGTTATAGCCTAGGTTGCTCAAGACTGAGACAGAGAAGGCGAGCTTTAACACGGAGTTAATATTGATGCAATCAAACCTATTGAGGCAGGCAGCGGTCGCACTGGTTTTATACAGAATTTGGAGATGCGCTTGAAGTGAACACTAATGAACCTTTATACTCCCTCAGTGCTCCAGATTAGGATTCAGATCATTTTGTCCAAGCTTTTAAACTCTTTACTTATCAAGTCAAGCCATACATAATGCATCATTCATCATGCCAAATACAATATTTAGAAACACATCACATTATTACCCTCCATTTGCAATTTTGTAACATCTATTGTGCTAGTTGAGTCCCCCCTCCCTTGGGGGAGAGGGGACTCAAGCAAACAACTGTAAATGCCAGAGTACTTATTACATTGTTGGTGCCATTTCAAACCCTCCAATATGTTACACAACCAAAAGTAGAGGATACTTCACATACATGACTTTATCACAAACAAAAGGACTATATTGACCAATGAGACCATTACTTTCACACACAACACAGGAGGGATCATGTGGGGGAGGAAAAATTGATAGAAAAAGGCCAGGAGCTGGGTTTCCGTGGGACATCAAAAAGCAAAGGTCATAGGATAGGATATTGTCACAATTAATCACAACAACAATCTCTTTGAAAACATGAATTAAAATCTGTAAAAAATATCATAAAAGTAATTTCAGGTACTCACCAGTGATTTACGCACTGGCCTCATGACGTGTCCTGTGGAAGAAGCTCCTTCTGGCCTTGAGAACCCTTAGGCGGCCACGGGGAAGTGTTTCAAAAGGTGCTGTTTTTGAGGCAGGTTTAATAAATCTGCTCAAGAGATGGCAGGAGTGCCAATAGTCCTCTCTGCAGACTTGACTACTCATTGCAGGTCCTTCTTCTCCTCCAAGGAGCAGGAGAACCACATGGTGCACCCGTATGTGAGGACACTTTCGATAGTGCTACGGTACAAGTTGGTGAGGAGAGTCTTTGGTAAAGTAGCCTTCCTGGGAGACCGCAGGAAGAAGAGCCTCTGTTGACCGTTCTTTCCTCGGAGAGATGGATGCCAAGATAATAATAATAATAATAATAATAATAATAATAATAATAATAATAATAATAATAATAATAATAATAATAATATAATAATAATAATCTTTTGGATTTGTATAGCGCTTTTCAAGATACCCAGAGCGCTTCACAGCTCATTATTCATTCACTCCATACTTGGTGGTGGTAAGCGACTGTTGTAGCCACAGCTGCCCTGGCGTAGACTGACAGAAGCGAGGCAACCAGTCTGCGCCATCGGCCCCTCCGACCACCACCTACCACTCACTCACTCCATTCGCTAGGCTTCCTGGTGTTACCAAACGGTCTCCCATCCAAGTACTAACCAGGCCCTTCCCTGCTTAGCTTCCAAGATCTGACGGGATTGGGCATAGCAAAGGCGGTATGACCAGATACTTAAAGCTCCTCCCCCCCATGTATCCTCAGACCAGTGTGGTGGCAGTTCTTTATGCTTAAAGTCAATAACAAGCTCCTTTGTCTTGTTTGTTGGATCTGTGAATAGGTTTACAGACTGACGTGAAAACACAGTACAAAAGTGGGCTTATTACACAGCCTTGGGGGACTCCTGTGTTGATAGTGATGGTGGAACACAAGCGGTCTCTGAGCCTCACGTGCTGTGGCAGATCAACGGTGCCAAAATAAAGGTCTTAAATGCCAATTATACAGCAACAAATTGGATTCCAAACAATGGGCAAGGTGACGACTTTGCCGCGATTCTATGATGAAATAACTTTCCCAAACTCCGAGTAAGTCGAATTTCTGCCTGTTATGCTGCTGTGATTTGTGTTATTCACGAGTTGAGGCAGGCCTCGGTCCAACAAGACGATTTATCCCTTCATCAAACCTTGGATGTGTAATCTCCACAAGAACATGTGTGCAAGTAGAGTCGTGGCGTGAGATAAAACATGGAAATCCGAATGAAAACAGTTTTTCCATGTTCTATTTTTGAATCGCAGAAACAGTCTTGTCAAGACAATGTAAAACAATGTGATTATGTCAAAATGAGGCAGTGAATTAACTTGTACTTTAGGCCATTTGGGGTCTTTTTTTAAATGACTTCCAAGTGAGACAATAATACTGACACAGGAGAGGACACTCGACCAGCTCTTAGCCACACATTAACTTCCAAATGATTGCAGCAGGGGAAGCGCCGCAACGGTGTATTGACTTTTGAAGATGTGCCTGCGCTGATCACTTTAATGAGCCGTTTGCTTCCCCTTTCGCCCCTAATCATCCTGGCCTATTCCACAGTTGTTCTCCTTAACAACCCGCCAAGTCACATGTTCACTCCTCCCGTTTCCCGCGGCGAGAACAACCTTTGGAGTTGTTTAGCACTCATTTCAAGTACTTTGAGTGCTAAAAAAACCATTGATAAGAGGTCAAATGTTGCACGTTGTAAAATCATCTTTGCTAAACTAAAAGGGCTTTTTGTGCAGAGATTGCTGCTCTTTCCACTACCATACCGGGAGTATCTTAAGTCAAAAGTAAGTGGATGAAATAAATAATATCTGAATAGTCACCAAGTGGTTATTTTTCTTAAGCATTTGACCCATCCTTCAACCCTGTTGGTTCCCATCTCCAGATCTTCAACCATGTCTTGATCAGGAGTCCCTAGATGCAGGATTGTGTGTGATTTGGGAGAAAAGATGGGAGCAACATCTTTTGCTAATTTGTCAAAACAGTTCCTTTTATTCAGTGCATACAAAATCTTATTATCTCGTTCTGGTGATAGAATATTTCAAGCCAGTGATCAGAACCACAGGAAAATGGCCAGTCCTGCTCATGAGCAAAACAGTTCATGGACAATGGACGATCGGGAGCCATTTATTTCAATGGAAAAAATTAAGTATGTTTATCGATTTATTGGAATTCTTTAATCAGTAAATATTCACGGATTATTAAATGTGCTCAGCGTTAGGCCTAATTAATGATTCTTTGGCTCTTAAAACGCACATTAATATTAATGTTGGACGTCACGGCGACGCGGCGGTTTGCGCTCGTGCTTCACAGTTAGAAGGTCCCAGGTTCAATTCCCACCTGGACAGGGCCTTTCTACGTGGAGTTTGCATGTTCTCCCTGTGTTTGCGTGTGCAAAAGGCCAGCATGAATGAGAGTGTGTTTGGGACGACGGATGGAAATTAGCCCTGTTAACATGTATGTGTACATTAACACAAGCAAATAACCAATACATTAAATCAATTAAATAGCAATAACAGCTAGTAGAGCCACCACTGTCTTGTTAGGACTGACATTGTCTTTCTTGCCTTTTGGGAAGAAGAAGAAGAAGTTTATTTGTAAAGCGCCTTTCACAGACATGGTCATAAAGCGCTTTACATAAGACAATTTTACATTCACTCCATACTCGGTGGTGGTAAGTTACCTTAGTAGCTTCAGTTTTCCCTGGGAGAGACTGACACACATCTGTGCCAACGGTCCCTCTGACCACCATCATACATTCAAGCACACACACACACACACACACACACTGTAAATATTGCAGACATACATATGATAAGAGGCTATAGAGCGGATAGAGGCAGGTTGTTCCAGTCAAAAGGTGCTTTGTAATTTAAAGGATCTGTATCATGCTATTTTAGCCATTCCAAAGTAAAGTATAGGTATATACAGTGAGGAAAATAAGTATTTGAACACCCTGCTATTTTGCAAGTTCTCCCACTTAGAAATCATGGAGGGGTCTGAAATTGTCATCGTAGGTGCATGTCCACTGTGAGAGACATAATCTAAAAAAAAAAAATCCAGAAATCACAGTGTATGATTTTTTAACTATTTATTTGTATGATACAGCTGCAAATAAGTATTTGAACACCTGAGAAATCAATGTTAATATTTGGTACAGTAGCCTTTGTTTGCAATTACAGAGGTCAAACGTTTCCTGTAGTTTTTCACCAGGTTTGCACACACTGCAGGAGGGATTTTGGCCCACTCCTCCACACAGATCTTCTCTAGATCAGTCAGGTTTCTGGGCTGTCGCTGAGAAACACGGAGTTTGAGCTCCCTCCAAAGATTCTCTATTGGGTTTAGGTCTGGAGACTGGCTAGGCCACGCCAGAACCTTGATATGCTTCTTACAGAGCCACTCCTTGGTTATCCTGGCTGTGTGCTTCGGGTCATTGTCATGTTGGAAGACCCAGCCTCGACCCATCTTCAATGCTCTAACTGAGGGAAGGAGGTTGTTCCCCAAAATCTCGCAATACATGGCCCCGGTCATCCTCTCCTTAATACAGTGCAGTCGCCCTGTCCCATGTGCAGAAAAACACCCCAAAGCATGATGCTACCACCCCCATGCTTCACAGTAGGGATGGTGTTCTTGGGATGGTACTCATCATTCTTCTTCCTCCAAACACGTTTAGTGGAATTATGACCAAAACGTTCCATTTTGGTCTCATCTGACCACATGACTTTCTCCCATGACTCCTCTGGATCATCCGAATGGTCATTGGCAAACTTAAGACGGGCCTTGACATGTGCCGGTTTAAGCAGGGGAACCTTCCGTGCCATGCATGATTTCAAACCATGACGTCTTAGTGTATTACCAACAGTAACCTTGGAAACGGTGGTCCCAGCTCTTTTCAGGTCATTGACCAGCTCCCCCCGTGTAGTTCTGGGCTGATTTCTCACCTTCTTAGGATCATTGAGACCCCACGAGGTGAGATCTTGCATGGAGCCCCAGTCCGAGGGAGATTGACAGTCATGTTTAGCTTCTTCCATTTTCTAATGATTGCTCCAACAGTGGACCTTTTTTCACCAAGCTGCTTGGCAATTTCCCCGTAGCCCTTTCCAACCTTGTGGAGGTGTACAATTTTGTCTCTAGTGTCTTTGGACAGCTCTTTGGTCTTGGCCATGTTAGTAGTTGGATTCTTACTGATTGTATGGGGTGGACAGGTGTCTTTATGCAGCTAAAGACCTCAAACAGGTGCATCTAAATGTAGGATAATAAATGGAGTGGAGGTGGACATTTTAAAGGCAGACTAACAGGTCTTTGAGGGTCAGAATTCTAGCTGATAGACAGGTGTTCAAATACTTATTTGCAGCTGTATCATACAAATAAATAGTTAAAAAATCATACATTGTGATTTCTGGATTATTTTTTTTAGATTATGTCTCTCACAGTGGACATGCACCTACGATGACAATTTCAGACCCCTCCATGATTTCTAAGTGGGAGAACTTGCAAAATAGCAGGGTGTTCAAATACTTATTTTCCTCACTGTATATGATATATTGTACCTCTATCACTATGGAGTACTCATTTTTGAGAGAAATATAAGTATTTTCTGGGGGTATTTTCCCTACCCGGAAGACAAAACGCTTCGATTCAGTTAACTCCGCCCCTCTCTCTGCTCATTCCACATTTGCAGTATTATAAATATAAATATCGCTGCAAAAAGTGAAGTTACTTCACATAATGCAGTTATAAGGAGTTGACATGTGCAACACAGTTTCATAAATGGCTAACACACACGCTAACACACACGCTAACACGCGTTTTGATTGACTCACCGCTCAGTCTGGCCTCCCCATCGGGTTATGGGACATGCGTTGGTTATAAAAGTTAATCCACTTTGATTCTGGCCAAGGTTCACCAAGCATCCATCAGGTTGGTTGATATAGTAGCAGAATCCCGGAAATAAATTCCAACTTCTGGCGAGTGCACTCTTCTTTAGGAAGGTGAATAGTCCTGTTCCTCGCGTGTCCAGAGTAGGTTAGAAAGAGCTCAGTCTTCAAAAACAACACTTCTGCTCGGATCCATGGATCCTCCAGCCGTGGGTGCGCTTGATTAGCCTCGTGGGACAGCACAGACGCGTCGGAGAGTTCCTTTTTTTTTTTTTTTTTTTTTTTTCTCTCTTACAACAAAAATAATGAAAAAGCTGTTTTATAAATTAAAATCAGGCCGTAAGGCATTACATTACAGAAGTAGAGCACTTCCGTTCCTTTGTGACGACACAACTGAACAGCTCAGTGGTTTACCAGGAGAGGGCGGAGCAGCTGCTCAGAGAGCAGGATTCAGGAGGATTACTTAGAACTGCGTGAATGAAGCCAAAACCGCTCTGGGGGTGTTTTTGATAAGGAAATAGCATAACAACATGGCTAAAAGCTCCAAAAAGTTGTTTTGCATGATATAGGACCTTTAATGACCATTTTCCTATTTCTTTAAGACATGCTCATCAAACCTTTCCTCCAATTCATAAACTATAAATAGAACGAAATGGTGTTAAATATTGTCTCAAATAATCAGGATAACTCAAGGTGGAAAACATGTAGAGAAATGGCACAGACTTATTGTCATAACTAAAGCTAGAATATATGAAATAAAAAGCTAATTTAAAACAAACCTGAAACATGGAGCTGTCCGTGGTACTGTCCGCATCCGGGAGTGACCATCGCACCAGCAGAGGGCGTCCTGACCCCAACGCCACATGAACACTGCTCCAGAGAGACGTGGGCTGTTTACACGCGAGTGACACGTGGACTGTAGCGCCGTGAGGCACGTGAAGCAACACCGTCTACTAGGGATGTAACGATTCATCGAAAATCGATTTAAAATCGATTTAATATTCATAAAATGTGAATCGATGTAAAAAATAAAGAATCGATTTTAAAGCCACCCTCAGCTGCTCCATTTTGCGCGACCGAAATAGACCGGAACATAGCTCGTTGTTTCTAGCGACGTTAACTTTTCTCAAGACAAGCTCCACACCTCCCCCGCCTCACCCCCAACACACGCCACACCATGTAAACACATACACGTGTAGGCATCGAAGCAGCAGACGCAGCTAAAGTTAGCGGCTACGAGATTAGCGTTAGCGGCTAACGCAGAGTTTAGCATTTTGACAGAAGTTTACCAAAGATCGTAAACTGACAACATCTGACCGACCTGCTCTGATTCTGCTGAAATCCTCATCAAATGTCTGTTTGTCAAATAATCCAATCCCTACAGGAGCTGTCATGTCTTTTTCCTCCTTATGATTACAAAGGCTGCACCGGGAGGCTGTGAGGCGTTCGGTGAAAAAACTGCACTGTAAAATTAGTTCTAAATGGTAGTATTATGTTCAAACTGCAAAAAAAAAAAAAAAAGTTTGGTAAAATAAATATAATCTCAAAATGTTTGCTTTGCTACACATTTTATTTATGCTGAAAATATGTAAATTTACAAGCACACATGTCAAAATGATTATAGTTCATTTTCATGTCTTGTAATTGTTTGTAATGTAAAGTTCTCTTACTGAGACAGTTGCAGTTTGTTACAAGGACAAAAATGCAGATGTTAAAACAAAAGAAACATTGGTATGAATGAGTCATATTCTTTTCTTAAAAAAGGTTTAAAAAAATCGGAAAAAATCGATATCGGGAACTTAAAATCGTAAACCGAATCGAATCGGGGCTTGAGTGAATCGTTACATCTCTACCGTCTACACAGAATCCAAACTAATATCGCACTTTTGCCCAAAGCGCTTTACGCAACCATTCACACTCTCATTCACACACTTATGTATGGTGGGTGAAGTGTCTTGCCCTAAGACACAACGACAGTGTGCACCTGCAGGAGCCAGGATTTGAACCCCCAACCTTCCAACCATGTGACGACCCGCTCTACCATCTGCACCACCTTCACCCAAATAATGAATATATCAGGAGACTGGCCTGAAGTTTAACAGATGAGCCATCCATCCATCCATCCATTTTCTTCCACTTGTCCGTTGCCGGGTCGTGGGGGCAGCCGCCGGAGCTGCCCAAATCACATAGCACCAGCCCCCATGGCTCCTTCTGCAGGTGGTGGGTCCACGGAAGGACGGCCTCACGGTTCAAACCGGGCCTGTTGGTCACAGATGAAGCTCTATCACAAAAACATACATCAATACATATAAATGTGGAGTATTGTATTGTCTTTTTATTCATAGCTTATGTAGAAAGTATTGGAAGTTACAATAATTGTGCTTTGTTATAAGTGCAGTAATATAGCATTATACATTTGAAGAGCAGAGACGGCCCAAGTAAGGGACAGGGGAAAACAAAGGATTTCTCTTTCCAGTTGCTCCACTATTACATTTCTTTCATTGACCAATACTGTGTTGTATAGTATTGTTTACTTTGGTGGTCGTGTTATGGTCACCAAGTTTTACCAAAACTTGGTTTTGTGTTTTACCAACTCCACTGCTTCTCAAACAGTGCTGTTAAATCTTCTTCAGATGGATACAGAGTCATCTGCAATTTTAGAATTCATTTCAAGAAAAGATCATTTGACTTATGCTTTTTGCAATGCATAAGTTAGATGTTTTAACGCACTGTTAAGACATTGCAATACAACCTATTCTGATTCTGATTTAGTCTAATTTGGTTAAAAAAAAAAATTCTCAGCAGATATTCCCTTTTGTGCAGTAGTTTAGAGTGTCCTGCTGATGTCAGCACAAAGTTTTGTACTGACTCCAACTTGCCAAGTCATTGCTCATAGACAAAATGTCAAAAATGACAATCACAATATACTGTTTAAAGACAAATATTTAGGTTTTGTGACTTCTCATCTGTAAAAAGAGGCAGCGTGTGAAAATTGTCATCAGAACTACAACAATATATCTGAAATATACAGTTTATGTTTTTGTCATTCCTGTTACAGAACGACAAAACCCCTCCACAAACTAATGGTACATTCCACTGAAATCGGCATCAAGAGATTGTTGCATCGGAAGAACATTTCCCATGAATCAATGACTCATATTTTAACTGTTTCACTCCTGTTATCAATTTTTAATACGTATTCCAGACATTTTGCTATTCACACCAATCTGATCAATATCTACAACTTAAGAAATGTACTTTCAGTGAAACAAAGTCAAATGTCAAATATGTTTATGGTAAATCTGTGAGCTCCCAACATTCAGTAAATCTGTTGGACAGTCCAGCAACTCTCTCCCCACTGGACTCAAACTGCAGACTAATATTAACATCTTTAGCAGAGAGCTCAAACCGTGGCTAAAATCAGGCCACAGTAATTCCCTCGTGTAAAATGTGCCTTGTTAAATAATGTGTTTTTATCAATAGTAACCTAACAGCCCCCTGGACTGGTGTAGAACATTGTTATTGCTATATTAGTTAAATAAACAAATACATTTATAATTATATAGTCCCGTCCTGGGACCGCCACCTTAACGTGGTGGAGGGGTTTGATCACCCGAATGATCCTGGAGCTCTGTTGTCGGGGGCTTGGTGCCCCTGGTAGGGTCTCCATGGCAAACAGGTCCTAGGTGACGGGTCAGACAAAGAGCGGTTCAGAAGCCCCTTATGAGAGACCAACAGGCCCGGTTAGAACCATGAGGCCGTCCTTCTGTGGACCCACTACCTGCAGGAGGAGCCATAGGGGCTGGTGCAATGTGATTTGGGCAGCTCCAACAGCTGCTCCCACGACCCGGCAACGACAAGTGGAAGAAAATGGATGGATGGATAATTATATAACACAAAAGTATTGGAAGTAGATATTGTGCTATATTTGAAGAACTGCAGTTATCAAACAGGATTAGGTGCTGTAACTAGGTGTTGTAATGTTGTGATCAGGACCACTTTACAGCTCTAAAGCTATATGTAGCATTCACATTCACCTACTACACATCAAAGTAGTAACTAGGAAAATGAAAGGAGGATGAAAAAAGCACTAAAATAGGCCACTCGCCTAAATAACAGCACCGTGGACCGAGAACAGCAGCTCTGTTGGAAAAATGCACACGTTTTCACTATCAGAAAGACGCAGCAGACTGATTTAAAAAGTCTCTTGGTATAAAAATAGCAATATTAATAAGTATTTTACCAAAAATACTTATTATTTTCTGTTTAGATATACATATACTACATATACTACAGTATTTAAGTAAAGGTATCGGCATATGTCTGTTTAATTTCCTGCCTGGTGACTGAACGTTTATCCCATATGAACTTTGACATAAAGTACCAGAAGAAATGTTCTATAATAAACCTAAACTGGACTAAATGATGTCTTAACAGTGCGTAAACATCTTACTTATGCGTTACAAAGAGCACAAGTCACATGATCTCTTCTTGAAATGAATGAAGTCTAACATTTGCAGATGTAGTCCGGTTCACTGTGTAATTTTGTGGAGAGTATCAAAACTATACATTTTTGAAAACTTAATTAATAAGCAATCAGAAAAAAAAAACATTTGCTCTGATATGATTGAGTCAAATTGATTTTATAACCTGAGTAATTGTAGAACTGCATGTGTTCTGTAAATGTAAAATAGACTCTCCTGGATATGTTAAGTTATACCCAGATATCATCGGCATACAATGTCCTTTTGTGTTCATTGTCACCCACTTTTAAACCATTAATATTAGCATTGTCTCTCATGCCTGACGCCAATGCTTCACTGTGGTAACACTTGTTTGGAGTTCAAGGCTCCTGCATTGTCTGAAGCACTGATTATTAGGGCTGAGTACCGTAAAAAATGTTCTTACTTTAACGATACTTGGTTTTCAGTACCTGATACCTGAACGATACTTTTTCCGATACCTATATTCAAGTATGTATCATATAGAACCAGAAAGAACTGACTCGGAAATACAAGGAGTCAGCCGGTCTGTGATTTATTTACACCCCTTGAATAAGAAAAAAACACTTGTTAACGTCATCTTAAGGAGACATTTTCTGCCAAATTTTTTTTAAACTTTCATCATAAACACACTGCTTTTCACAAAGTCTGGAGTAATTCTGTTCACTTAGGTTGGTTCTTACTGGTTTCTTCTTCTACTGCTTAAGTGCTCTGATCTGTACTTCCGTGATTACATTGTGACAAAGATAAAAACACACAACTGTCCTCTATTTTTCAAGCCCTTAATCCAACATCGGATCCTGTTCTGAGCAGTTCTTTGCAGAAAGTGTGTCCATCAAGTTGCTGACCCCAAACCTTCATAAATGTAAAAAACAAGAGATAGACGGTCAGCCATTTAATAATGCATCGGTTTTATAAAGCGCTTTTCTGGACACTCAAACACGCTTACATTGCACTATTCATTCACTCCATACTTGGTGGTGATAAGCTACTATTGTAGCCACAGCTGCCCTGGGGTAGACTGACTGAAGCGAGCCAACCAGTCTGTGCCATCGGCCCAGACTGGCCAACCACTCACTCACTCACTACATTCGTCAGGCTTCCTGGTGTTACTAAACGGTCTCCCATCCAAGTACCGACCAGGCCCTTCCCTGCTTAGCTTCCACGGTCTGACAGGATTGGGCAGAGCAAAGGCGGGATGCCTTCCACAGTAATGAGCCTATGTGGCCTGTGAAATTAACATGGCACACCTTGCTCCTCCTTGAAAGGGCACGAAGGCATGAAGCCCCGCCCTCGCGAGGCAGGCAGACTGGTTACGAGCCTCCACAGAGCTCTAGAGCCTGTCAATCAAAGACTTAGGCTTTTTATTCTGCTGCAAGTGTCCTTTAGAATCCTGTTTACAAAGTTTCTTTTGGAGTCACCCCTGGCACCAGGGGGTGGTATTGCAGTAATGTCAGCTCTCTGCCATGAGGACCATGTCATAGCTTGCCATTCTTTAGCATAGGGACTGGCTTCTCTTAGTATTTGTATGGGGATAGAATGTTAAATTCAAACAGGTCCGAGAAGCTGTTGGCTACAGATGTCTGCATTTGTAGGAACAGAACCAGAAAGCTAACGGTTTTTCTTAATATTTTTTGTTTTGTTTTTACCCTTGGGCCCCAAAGGTTTGTCTGCAAACAAGTACTTTGAAATACATTAATTTGCTAAAAATCTATAACTTAAAACCAGTATTAAGCCAATAGTCATTGCTAGATGTTGTTTTTAATGTAATTTTAGCAGTGAGATCATAACAAATTCCTGTGAATAGAGTAAATTATCGTTTGGGTTGCCCCAAGACAATATTTGTATCGATAAGGTGAGGGGGCTGCGATGACCCGGGCTTTGGAATGGCCGCCCTATAGAGTTATAGCATTGTGTTTTATTTAGCTAATGTTGAAACTTCTAGGCCTCAACATCTAAATAAACAAATTAAATAATTCCACATTAATGAAACAAGTTTCAAATACACTAGGCCTATACTTAATGTAGTTACCATGGTGATCGTTGATATGGCGTCACTTTGTTCTAGAATGCTGTTCTGATTGGTTGGAACTTCACTGGGATGTTTAGATGTTCCGAACCTCATCTGGCATTCCTCAGTTGTCAAAACATTTTCTTAGGGAGACACGCGTGTTTTTTGCTCTTGACGAAAATCTTCCAGAAAAGTTTTATTTCACAAAACGACACTGACCTTTCAGCTCATGAGAATGACGGAGACGATGGAGGCTAGTGGTGAGTATCTTTTTGTGGAAAACATACATGTTTAGTGCTTTTACAGTCAGTTGACCTGTTCAAAGGAAAAAAGTGTCAAATATGACACCCAGCGCAAAAATAAGCTTATCTAAACAAATATGTCTCAGTAAATTGTATTTTCATCGACTATGTCAAAACAAGACTCAAAGAAGATAAAAATATGTCCAAGACAAGGCTGAAATGTGAACATAGGAAAATGTGTGAAGTAACTTTAGTTTTACCTGTATGTGTAAGAATCTAGTACAGTTATTGGCCAAATATTTGTGGTTTTTCATGATGTTGTGTCGCCTAATATTATAGTGATGTTGTAGTGATGTCCTTCTACCTTTGAAAGTACTTTGGAGTTAACTATTTTAGTTTTTTGTTCTCATTGCAGGTGTAACCGTGGTCAGATGCTCCGTGGACACAATGCCACTTACTCTGTGGTGAGGTTTCTTGGTGAGGGCTTTTTCGGCATGGTGGTGGAGGGCCTGAACACGGACACGATGGAGAGAGTGGCTGTGAAAATGCTGAAGAATCCTGCAGCCATCAGAGAGGCGGAGGACGAGGTAAGATCACACCTATGGTTAAACCACTGTTCATTTTAACAACGTATCTTAGTTAGCTGTTGATAGAGTCTTCTGTCAAAAATGTCATTGAGTGTTAGTACGGTTCAGTCAATTCTTTAGTCAAAGATTAGATATAAATTTAGTCACCAAAATGGAATTTGTTAACTTGTCAACAACTGTTTGTATTCATAGTTTTAGTTTAAAGTCAGCAAAGTGTTACTGAGTAGATATAATGAACACAGTTTTAAGCTGATACTGAATGCTGGACATGTCTGACTGTGTTTTGTTGTTGCAGGTACGAATGCTGGAGAGGATTGGTGAGCTGGACAGTGACCGCTGCAACGTTGGTGAGCTTCAAAGAGCGCTTCGATCACATGGGCCTCACCTGCCTCGTCTTGAGATGTTGGACATCAGTCTGTGGACCTCGTCATCGACCAAAAGCGCGTGCTGGTTACCAGAGAGATCCGGCCTATAGCGCAGCAGCTCTTGGTGGCCTTCGACGCCCTGAAAGACATCAGTGTGATCCACTCCGACCTAAAAGCCAGATAAACGTGATGTTGACCAAACAGGAGGCTGGCATCCGTTACAGGCGTTCAAACTGACTCGACTTTGTCCTGCACGGACCATCGCGGAAGGTAGAGCAGGGAATGATAATGCAGCCCGATTGCATACAGCGGCTCAGAAGTGACTTTGGGCTTGTCTGCGGATGTTCACATCGACATGTATGCCTGGGCTGTACATTGGCTTTTCTACTTCTCGAGGCAAAAACCTGTTTCCACGCTCCGAAATATCAGTCAGTGAAGATGATTGTGTGGAATCTGCTGGAATGCCTCCTGGAACCACATGCTTCGTGACGGAGTGTACTCTCAGTACTTTTTCACAAAGAAGAATGATGACCAGCCGAGGCCAACATGGAGGCTACGAGGCCTGAAGAAATTCGCCGTGTTAACCATGAAGACCAGGAGAACCTTCTGACTACAGAAGTACATGCAGGACTTCGACGATTCATCGATGTACGACCAGTGTTCAAAAATCCATGACATTTACTTACTTCAACATGATAATAGCTATTATTTAATATAATAATGATTGTTGCTATTGTGAATACATTAAAGTATGGCATCCAGCAGTATTTACAGAATGATTTTTAAATTCATCTAACTCGTGTCTTTTTGTTTCCCGTTGCAGATATTTAGAGTCGATGACCCAGAGGAGCTTGAAGACCTCCGAGTGTTGTGGACTTCCTCAAAGGGCTGCTGACTGTTCACCCCAGACTCAGCTGAACCCCCAAAGCAGGGCGCTGCAGCAACGCATTCATCACCATGACCCACCTGACAGAGGGACAGTGATTAGTAAGTGTCACGTTTCAATCAAATGTATCTGAGTTTTAAAAAGACGTTGTCCCTATAGTCATTTTAGACCAAAATTTACTGTTCGTTTCGCTTCATCTTTTATTTCAGGTTTTAATTTAGTTGACAATAATTTTCATTTTTATATTCATATAATCTGCTTATATTTAATTTACTCAACTAAATCTAAAAGCAACAAACATCAGAGTAGACTGGTGTAACCGAGTTTAGTGGATGTAAATTACAAAGCTCAAAGAATATTAAGTGTTGCCTTAAAATAATCTATAACATTTCGAGTTATTTGTTTAGTGCAAGATATTAATTTGTATATTGTTTGTTTTTCAGCTCAAAACTGGTGTTAAACCCGTGATGCAGCGTTGGTATTTCCACTGAGGTCTGACGCTCCAATCACAGAGGACAACCAACGCGTCTCCCAGAACCGCCCAATGCAAAGTTCGAGTCAGGATCCTCGCCCTCGTCCACTGCGTCGTCTGAAGGGATTTCAGACAGAGCTGTGGAGCCATTCGCTCTGAACTTGGGATTATGTGAAGTGAGAGTTTCTACCAGGCCTCAGAAGAACTGACCAGTTCTCTCTACTGATCGTTCTCCGTCCAAACTGATGTTTTCACAGCCAGAGGAGGTCTACCCCGTCCACATCAACCAGCATTTTAATCAGGGAAATGAAATCAGTTCTTCTGAAGGATGAACTTATCTTCTGACGCCCATGAAGACAGTTCAAGTGGACGATTTGGAGCTCATTTCAGGTTCAAGTCAATGGATCACAAAGAAGAAGATGGTGTAGAAATTTATTAAGAATTTCTGAAGGGCAAAATTCTCAGATGACAGAGACATATCCCAGGAACATAGTTACAGATCAGTACCATTCAGAAATACTGTCTACCCCGTCCACATCAACCAGCATTTTGAAAATCAGTTCTTCTGAAGGAGAAACTTCCACAGACTGACCTCCGAAATTAGGGACAGGGCCCGCGAACAGCGGATATGTTTCTGATCCTGTAGTAACATCTGACTCCACTGACGACTTCCTGTTGATACGGGTGTTTCACAGCCTGATGACGTCTATGTGGGCCAGTGCCATGTGAGCCCCTGCACATCGCACAAAATGCTGAGGAAAAGACGGACGCGGGCTAGAGATTCTGTAGTAACATTTGGAAAATTTAGCATTTTTAATCAATTTTGTTCATGAAGCATGTTACACATTCCAACTTCATAACTTATGAACTAACATTGCATTTTTCAAAAGTGAATTTATTTTATTTTATTTGTTATTTCCAGTTTAAAACTTGAATTGATGAAGCGGCAGGTTTTAAACCTTGTTATGAGTTTAGATATGACTGTGGTTTTGTGCTGTGTGTTCAAAGTTAATTTGCGTTGTTTTAACTTTGTTTCTTTTTTCTCATAGCCAGATATAAACCGTGGGTCAGATGCTCCATGGACACAATGCCACCTACTCTGCTGGTGAGGTTTCTTGGTGAGGGCTTTTTCGGCATTGTGGTGGAGGGCCTGAACACGGACACGATGGAGGAGAGTGGCTGTGAAAAATGCTGAAGGATTCCTGCGAGCCATCAGGGGGGAGAGGGGCCGGAGACGAGGTAAGATTAAAACTCATTTTCCATAACTTATTTCAGAAACGGTGTTCATTTGACTCATGTTAACTTTACATTCAATTATTGGTGAGCAAACACAAAGACATTTTTATTTATCTTTATTGTTCAGCAATAAATATCTGGAGATTAACATCATTAACCTCTCTTTTAACATTAGTTTTAGTTTAATTTAGGACAGCAACAATATTTACTTGCCAAAAGATGTCATAATATAGAGTATAATTAAAAAACAGGTTTAAGCTTACACTAATGCTGGACATGTCTGACTGTATGTTTGTTGGTTTTGCAGGTTGCGAATGCTGGAGAGGAATTGCGTGAGCATGCGACAGTTGACCGCTTGCAACCGTGGTGAGCTTCCAAAGAGCGCTTCGAATCACATGGGCCTCACCTTGCCTCGTCTTTGAGATGTGGACATTCAGTCTGTGGGACCCTCGTCATCGACCAAAAAGCGCGCTGCTGGTTACCAGAAGAGATCCGGGGCCTATAGCGGCAGGCAGCTCTTGGGTGGGCCTTCGACGCCCTGAAAGACATCAGTGTGATCCACTCCGACCTAAAGCCAGATAAACGTGAATGTTGGAACCAACAGGAGGCTGGATCCGTTTACAGGGTCAAACTGATCGGACTTTGGGTCTGGCACGACCCATCGGCGGAGGTTTAGAGCAGGGACATGATAATTGCAGCCCGATGCATACAGGGCTCCAGAAAGTGACTTTGGGCTGTGTGTGCGATTGTTCACATCGACATGTATGCCTGGGACTGTACATTGGCTTTTCTACTTTCTCGAGCCAAAAACCTGTTCCACGCTCCGAATATCAGTCAGTGAAGATGATGGTGGATCTGCTGGGAATGACCTCCTGACGACATGATTCGTAACGAGTTACTCTCAGTACTTTTTCACAAAGGAAGATATGACCAGCCGGCAGGGCCAAACATGAGGCTTACTGAAGGCCTGAAGAATTTCAGTCGTGTTACCCATGAAAGGACCCAGGCAGAAACCTTTCTTGAACTAAGAAGTACATAGGACTTTCGACGATTTCATCGATGTAAGTTCAAATCCATGACCATTTAACCATACTTCAACATTGATAAGCTATTTTTTATATAATAATGATTGTATGTGAAAACATTTAAAGTTAGTGGCATCAGCAGTATTTTACAGAATGAATTTTAATTCATCTAACTCGCTGTCTTTTTGGTTTTCCCGTTGCACGATATTATAGTCGATGACCCAAGGAGCTTGAAGAACCTCCCGAGTGTTTGTGGACTTCCTCAAAAGGCTGCTGCACTGTCGACCCCAGACTCAGACTGACCCCAAAGCAGGCGCTGCAGCACGCATTCATCACCATGACCACCTGACGAGGACAGGATTAGTAAGTGTCACGTTTCAATCAAATATTATCTGCAGTTTTAAAAGAGTGTTGGCCCTTATAGTCATTTTAGACCAAATTTATGTTTTTCCCTCATCTTTTATTTCAGGTTTTAATTTAGTTGACCAAATATTTTTCATTTTATTCATAATCTGCTTATTATAATTTTACTCAACTAAATCTAAAAGCAACAAACAGTTCAGACAGAGTAGACTGATGTAACCGAGTTTAGTGGATGTAAATTACAAAGCTCAAGAATATTAAAGTGTTGCCTTAAAATAATATAACATTTCGAGTTTATTGTTTAGTAAAACAAAGATATTTAATTTCTATATTGTTTGTTTCAGCTCAAACTGGTGTTAAACCCGTTGATTGCAGCGTTTATTTCCACTGAGTCTGACGTCCATCACAGAGGACAACCAACGGCGTCTCCAGAACACGCCCAACGCAAAGGTTCGAGTCAGGATCCTCGCCCTCGGCCACTAGCGTCGTCTGAAGGGATTATCAGACAGAGCTGTGAGCCATTTCGCTCTGAATTGATTATGTGAAGATGAGAGTTCATACCAGTCAGAAAGAACTGACCAAGTCTCTCTACTGATCGTTCTCCTTCCAAACTGATGTTTTCACAGCCAGAGGAGGTCTATACCCGTCCCCATCAACCAGCATTTTTAATCAGGAAATTGAAATCAGTTCTTTCTGAAGGAGAAACTATCTTCTGACGCCATGAAGACAGTTCAAGTCAGATGGATCTCATTCAGGTTCAAGTCAATGGTCACAAAGAAAGAAGATGTGTAGAAATGTTATTAAGGATTCTGAAGGGCAAATCTCAGATACAGATGACATATCCCAGGAACATAGTTACAGATCAGTACCATCAGAAAGTACTGTCACCCAATACCCGTCCACATCAACCAGCATTTGAAATCAGTTCTTCTGAAGGAGACTTCCACAGACTGACCTCCGAAATAGGACAGGCCCGGACAGCGGATATGTTCTGATCCTGTAGTAAACATCTGACTCCACTGACGACTCTCCTGTGATACGGTGTTTCACGCCTGATGACGTCTATGTTGGCCAGTCCATGTGAGCCCCTGCACATCCAGCAAAATGCTGAGGAAAGACGACGCGTCTAGAGATTTCTGGTTTTGAGTAACATTTGGAAATGAGCATTTTTAATCAATTTTTGTTCATGAAGCATGTTACACATTCCAACTTCATAACTTATGAACTACATGCATTTTGCTATTTCCAATCTAAACTTGAATTTGATGAAGCTGGCAGCGTTTTTTTAAACCTTTGTTATGAGTTTAGAATGACTGTTGGGTTTGCTGTGTGTGTTCAAAGTTAATTTGGTTGTTAACTTTTGTTCTTTTTTCTCATGCAATATAACGTGGGTCAGATGCTCCGTGGACACAATGCCGCCTACTCTGTGGTGAGGTTTCTTTTGGTGAGGCTTTTTCGGCATGGTGGTGGAGGCCTGAACACGGACACGATGGAGAGAGTTGGCTGTGAAAATGCTGAAGGATCCTGCAGGCCATCAGAGTAGGCGGAGGACGAGGTAAGATCAAAAACTCATTTTTCCATAACTTATTCAACCGGTGTCATTTTGGATCATGTTACTTTACATTTCATTATTATTTGAGCAAAAACACAAAGACATTTTTATTTAGTCTTTATTGTTCAAGCAATAAAATATCTGGAGGATGAACATCATTAACTCTCTTTTAAACATTAAGTTTTAGTTTAATTTTAGACAGCAACATATTTTACTTTGCCAAAATGAATGTCATAATATTTTAGTAGGTATAATAAAAACAGGTTTAAGCTACACTAATCTGGACATTCTGACTGTGTTTTGTTTGATTTGCAGGTGCGAATGCTGGAGAGGATTGTGTGAGCTGGACAGTGGACCGCTTTGTACGTTGGTGCAGCTTCAAGAGCGCTTCGCATCACATGCGGCCTCACCTGCCTCGTTCTTTGAGCATGTTGACATCGAGTCATGTGGACCTCGTTCATCGACCAAAGCGCGTGCTGGTTAACCAGAGAGATCCGGCTATAGCGCAAGCAAGCTCTTGGTGGCCTTCGGACGGCCTTGAAATCACATCAGTTGATCCACTCCGACCTAAAGCCAGATAACGTGATGTTGACCAACAGGAAGCTGGAGCCCGTACAGCGGTCAAACTGAATCGACTTTGGTCTGGCAAAGACCATCGCGGAGGTAGAGCAGGGAATGATAATGCAGCCCGATGCATACAGCGGCTCCAGAAGTGACTTTGGGCTGTTCTGTCTGCGATGTTCACATCGGACATGTATGGCCTGGGCGTACATTGGCTTTTCTACTCTCGAGCAAAACCTGTTTTTCCACGCTCCGAATATCAGTCAGTTGGAAGATGATGGTGGATCTGCTGGGAATGCCTCCTGACCAACATGCTTCGTGACGGAGTGTACTCTCAGTACTTTTTTCACAAAGGAAGATGATGACCAGCCGAGGCCAACATGGAGGTACTGCAGTGCCTGAAGAATTCAGCCGTCTTACCCATGAAGACCAGGAGAACCTTCTGAACTACAGAAGTACATGAGGACTTCGACCATTTTCATCGATGAAGTGCTTCAAATCCATGACATTTACTTACTCAACATGATAAGCTATTATTCTTAATATAATTAATGATTGTTATTGTGCAATACATAAATAGTGGCATCAGCAGATATTACAGAATGATTTTTAAATTACATTCTAAAAATCGTGTCTTTTTTGTTTTCCCGTTGCAGATATTTAGAGGTCGATGACCCAGAGGAGCTGAAGACCTCCGAGTGTTTGTGGACTTCCTCCAAAGGGGCTGTGGACTGTCGACCCCAGACTCAGACTGACCCCAAAGCAGGCGCTGCAGAACGCATTCATCACCATGACCCACCGACAGAGGACAGTGATTAGTAAGTGGTCACGTTTCAGTCAAATGTTAATCTGAGTTTAAAAGAGTGTTGCCCGTATAGTCACTAGACCAAATTTACTGTATGTTTTCCCTCATCTTTTATTTTCAGGTTTTAATTAGTGACAAATAATTTCATTTTATATCATATAATCTGCTTAAAATATTAATTTACTCAACTAAATCTAAAAACAACAAACATCAGACAGAGTAGACTGTGGTAACCGAGTTTAGTCGATGTAAATTACAAAGCTCAAGAAATTAAGTGCGTGCCTTAAAATAATATAACATTTCGAGTGATTGTTTTAGTACAAGATATTAATTTTCTATATTGTTTGTTTTTCAGCTCAACTGGTTTAAACCCGTGATGCAGCGTTGATTTCCACTGAGTCTGACGTCCATCACAGAGGAACAACAACGGCGTCTCCAGAACACGCCCAAGGCAAAGCGTTCGAGTTCAGGATGATTTCTCGCCCTCGGCCACTGCGTCGTCTGAAGGGTTTCAGACAGAGCTGTTGGAGCCATTCGCTCTAACTGGGATTATGTGAAAGATTGAGAGTTCTACCAGCTCAGAAGAACTGGACCAGTCTCTCTACTGATCGTTCTCCTTCCAAACTGATGCTTTTCACCAAGCAGAGGAGGTCTACGCCCGTCCACATCAACCAGGCATTTTAATCAGGGAAATTGAAAATCCCAGTTCTCTGAAGGAGAACTATCTTCTGACGCCCATGAAGACAGTTCAAGTCACCGATGGAGCTCATTCAGGTTCAAGTCAATGGATCACAAAGAAAGAAGATGTGGTTAGAAATGTTATTAAGATTCTGAAGGGCAAATCTCAGAATACAGATGACATATATCCCAGGAACATAGTTAACAGA
Source organism: Neogobius melanostomus (assembly GCA_007210695.1). Classification (NCBI taxonomy): domain Eukaryota; kingdom Metazoa; phylum Chordata; class Actinopteri; order Gobiiformes; family Gobiidae; genus Neogobius; species Neogobius melanostomus. Next base: position 4,128,187 of record VHKM01000156.1, read on the forward strand.
TCCAGTACCATCCAGAAAGTACTGTCTACCCTTGTTCCACATCAACCACCAATTTTGAAATCAGTTCTTCTGAAGGGAGAACTTCCACAGACTGACCTCCGAAATAGACATCTCTCTCTT